>QRFJ01002010.1:0-110336 GCA_006176705.1 Cocos nucifera | reverse complement strand
AGGTGGAGGAGGTAGTGTTCTTATTGGCTCAACCTGATTTGGTTCCACTTGGTCCTTAGCTCGTTCTGCTTGTGAGACTTTCTCATCAAGCTTAATCTGCTTTCCAATGCCGCTATCTTGAATAAACTATTTTTCAAGAAATATGGCATGTCGACTCACAATCACATTGTGGTCTTCTGGAATGTAGAAATAGTATCCTAATGACTCTTTAGGATATCCTATGAATCGAGCTCTGAAGGACCTAAACTCTAACTTGTCCGCTTGTTGTCTTTTGACATGAGCCGGACAACCCCAAATTCTGAGATGACTCAGACTTGGTTTCTTACCGTGCCATATCTCATACGGTGTGGTAGGAACGGTTTTAGAGGGAACCCTATTCAGTAGATAAATTGAAGTTAACAATGAGTGTCCCCAAAGGAAATCAGGGAGGTCTGTGAAGCTCATCATGGATCGAACCATATCCAATAGAGTCCGATTTCTCCGTTCTGAAACCCCGTTGAGTTGAGGTGTTCCTGGTGGAGTCCATTGAGAGACTATGCCATTTTCCTTAAGATAGTCTAGGAATTCCCGGCTAAGGTATTCACCTCCTCGATCTGATCGAAGAACCTTAATGGGTTTTCCAGTTTGTTTTTCTACTTCATGTCTGAATTCTTTGAACTTTTCAAAAGCTTCAGACTTGTGTCTCATAAGATACACATACCCATACCTAGACAGATCATCGGTAAAGGTAATGAAGTAGACAAAATTGCCTCTAGCCGGCACATCAAATGGGCCGCACACATCAGTATGTACTAGGGCAAGGAGATCTGTGGCCCTCTCCCCATGTCCAACAAAAGGGAGTTTAGTCATTTTGCCTTGAAGACAAGATTCACAAGTTGGATATGACTCAAAAGTCAATGGACTCAATAGCCCATTTTTCTCCAATTTGTTGATCCTATCTTCTGCTATATGACCTAATCTCAGGTGCCATAGATATCTGTCGTTTGGACTATCCCTAGGTCGTTTGGCATTCACGTTTTGCTCGATAGTTAGAATAGGTACATCAATATGTAGCTGATAAAGACCATTAATAAGGAAACCATTTGCAATTTTATTTCTTTCATAAAGAATGTTACAATGGTCCTTAAAGAAGGTGATCACATAACCTTCTTGTGCTAAGCATGAAACAGAAATCAAATTCCTGCTAGCTGCAGGCACATAATAACAGTCTTTCAAAACTAAGTCTAAACCAGATGGTAATCGAAGAGGGTATGTTCCCACGGCTACTGCAGCAACTCT
The DNA here is from genome assembly GCA_006176705.1 of Cocos nucifera. Taxonomy (NCBI): domain Eukaryota; kingdom Viridiplantae; phylum Streptophyta; class Magnoliopsida; order Arecales; family Arecaceae; genus Cocos; species Cocos nucifera. The sequence goes on along the minus strand of QRFJ01002010.1, from coordinate 109,058 downwards.
TGCTCCATTACCGATGCGTAGGATCATGTCTCCATCCCTCAGCCTCCTGCTATCCTCAAGACCCTGCATGGAAGTGCACAGATGAGCACTAGAACCAGAGTCAAGCACCCAACTGGATGCAGAAGAAACCGTAAGGTTAGACTCAATAACGAGCATACCTCCAGAAGGACCTTCCTTCTTGTTCTTCAGGGTGGCCAGGTAAGTAGGGCAGTTCCGCTTCCAATGGCCGTCGCTGTTGCAATGGAAACACTTTCCTTTGCCATCGGCCTTTTTCTTCGGTTCTGCCTTCTTCTTCTTTGATCCTTCCACCTTTTGCTTTTTCACAGACTTCTTTTTCTTTCCATAAGACTTTCTTTTGGAAGAAGTCCGTTCCATAGCAAGAACTGAGCCTTTAGAACCTTTCATAGAAAGCTCAGCGGTAACCAGCATATTCATTAATTCGGCCAAGGAATTTTGAAGTTTATGCATGTGGTAATTCATGATGAATTGCCCATATGCATCAGTCAAGGATTGCAGAATAATATCGTTCTGCAGGATCCAAGTCTAACTTCACACCGAGCTTCTCAAGCTCTTCCATGTCCTTGATCATTGTCAGACAGTGATCTTGGACTGACTGCCCATCACGCATCTTAGCCTTAAAAAGTCATTTCGTGACTTGATATTTGGCTGCGCGACTCTGTTCACCAAACATCTCCTGCAGGTGAGCCAACATTTGGCGAGCAGTCCCGATATCTTCATGTTGGCGCTGGAGCTCATCAGACATCGAGCCCAACATGTAATATCTGGCCTTATTATCTTCGTCTATCCATTTTTCCAGAGACGCTCTCTGTTCAAGTGGATGGACGGGCTGGTAAGGTGGGAGGGTCCTGGTCCAAAACATGGGTTAACTTCTCAGAACCCAAAATAATTTTGTAGTTCCTGAGCCAATCTTTATAATTGGGTCCAGTCAGTCTATGTGTGTCCAGGATACGTGCCAATGGGTTGGACGCAGACATTTTCCTGTAGAGAGTCAAAGATTCTAGTTAGATACTGTAATTATGACTTGACCAATTTATTTAGGGATTTTATTTTTAAACAAATTAGCTCCCACTATTTTCTCGGATCCCTACACTCCCTCTGTAGAGATGCGAAAATCTCCACGATTAATGATTTCTAGTGGGTGGTGCGGTCTCACCAACTGACTCATCACCTCACCTAACAGTTATTGGTGATGGGTTAGCCAATGAGTGAACAACTCTTGTTCAATGATTCTCTAATCATGGTGCACCCAAACTTGGTCTCTAATTCATGAATCTCACCGTATCCGGAATATTGATCCACTCCTTAGTTAAGTCAGACCCACCATTTGCATAGACTGGGTTCCTAATTGAGTCTCTCACCGTATCCGAAATATTGAGCCCAACTCATCCTCCAGCCCATAGCATCCAATGCCTAATAGACATGGTTGCATCTTCCCGGTGCAACTGAGCCACTGTATCCAGCCGAGAACAATCAACCCCGGGAAGGGCCCGCACATCTACAATGGTGGAAGACCTCAGACTTAATCTTTTCTTAGGGAGAATTGATTCAGGTCTCATTAAACTAGACTTGTCATAGTCATAACAATTATGACTAACCTAGTGGCATGGGTTAGCTCGGATTATTGACCACCTCAGATCAGAACTGTGTCAACAGATATGGCCAGGTAAGTGAGACCGGTGGAAGGAATATGCCATTAACTCGTACAAGAATGCATTCAGGTCGAGTAGCTTCCAATTAAAAACCAGTCGGTCGTATGTGCCAAACTTACCTTAGACACCAAATTGTTGAGTCAGAACCAATTGGGTTAGCCTACAATCCAGACTCTAACCTCTGAGCCTAATTAGGTCTTGCTTGATCGTGTCTCGATCTTGACCCAGACTTAATCCTATTAGGCTGGTCAATTTAAGCATTGTTGATCCCATCTAACCAACTCTTGATTCGGTTTGATCAACCGCTTAGACCTAATTGAGCTACCCAAGCCCGAACCCAGTATTATGAATATGTCTTAGATCTGAAATTCTCAATTTTAGACCTAATTAATATTCCATAATCTTAATTTTTAATTAAGTAGGGTTCATAAACAAAATATGCACAATAAATCCTAGGGTTTCAGGATCTAGGGTTTTGCAGAAAGTAAGTTTTGGGTTTCTGATTAAGGACGAACACGCAGCACCCCTACACATCATAAGAACACCCCATCGAATGGGAAGAGAGGGCCTTTAAACCCTTCTTCATTCTTATGACCGGACGGCCAAGAGGAACGCCTTAATCAGGAACATGCAATACTACAAAACAGTTTATAGATCTATATCATATATCTCATATACAAATTAGATCTAATCATGGCATATTTTGCATACATCTCATGTATCGAATCATGCATATTTTTCAGATCTAAATTATCTCATAATAATCTAAAAAATTAGATTTAAATTGATCTAATCAAAATAAATTCTAATCTAGATAATTATGTAGAACTATTCTACAACTAGTCTAGACATGCATCAATCATATCTCATATGATATTTAAAATTAAATAATTTTTATTTGCTATTTTTAGATGTTATTATAACACTTATAATATCAAAAAATAGTAAATAAATAGATCTAAAATATGATTTAATCAAGATTAAATTCAAAAACATGCAAGACTATTCTATAGAACTATTCTATTTCTAGAACTAGTCATGCATATCTTCTAATCTTAGATCCAAATCATTTAATTTTAATTTTTTCTGATTTTCAGATCTGATCACATCTCATGTGACATCTAAAATCACTTATTTTTCTAATTAAAATAAATTTAAAATTAGATCTAAATACTTTTAGAACCATGGCTCTGATACCAGTTGAAGGAAAATCCTGATTTTCCCGGTCCAGGTTCGTTCAGATCTGATCAGATCAAGAGATATATTTCAAAAATTTTTCTCTTTGATCTAATCAGATCTTGATATGTTTCAGATCTGATTCTTATTATTTTAATAAATAAAATAAAATAAGATAAATTAAATCAAATTTAATTTACCTGATTTGGGTAATCCTATTACCCTGTTGATGATCCTGTTTGCAGCGGAAGGTTCTGGATCTAGCCACGCAAGCGCCTGGCCTCTACCGGTATCCACTCGGGTTGGATCTGGAGATCCTCTTCTTCTCTATCACATCTCCAAAAATTCAGATCTGGATCTGATCTGGAGGATCTTCAAAACTCCTTTTGAAGATCAGCAGTCGTCCTTTGCAGCAGCGCAGCCTTCTAGCTTTTGATCGCCTTTCTTTGATCTGGAATCGCACCAACCAAATCCAAAACTCCTTTTGGACGTGGAGAGAGAGGGGAGAAGGTGGTTTGGCATGGAGGAAGGAGGGGAGAGGCAGCCTTGGGGCATGGGAAATCTCTGATTCAATTCATTAGAATCTGAGTTGGGCGCAGGGTCTTATTTATAGACTAAGCTGTGATCCAACTCCTCTTCTTCCCAACCAATCACAACCCTTTGTGAAATCAGATCTAAATCTGATTGGTGGGAATAGAGTCCCCTGGATTCCTCCTTAGAGGGGCCTAAGACCAGTCAAAGTTGGTTCTTAGAAGAACTCTAATTGGAATCCAAAAAGGAGATGGAGTCCTTGTCCAACAAGGACTCCTAGGCGCCTCCAACTTGGGCACACGCCTAGGGTGGCGTGCGCCCTCCTCCTTGCCAGGTTCTGGCAGGGGGACAGGCCCCCACCAGCTCTCCAATAGGTGCATGACATGTGGTCAAAAGTCAAAGTGTCAATGGTCAACGTTTGACCAGTCAAAGGTAGACTTTTGACCAAAGTCAAAGAACAAGAAATGGCAGGTGACCAAAAATGGCAGGTAATGTCTTACAAAATAAGACAACCTTTTCTGACTTGGACAACCTCCAGTCAGACCATATGAAGGCCTCTGATTGAGCACAAACTCCTTTGGCTCAGTCAGGACAACTTATTTATGATAGTAAAAGAAGAACGTTAGGTTCAATCGAGTGCTAGCACGATTTTCCTTGAACCTAATTGAATCTCATTCAGATCAATTGAACTAGATCAGTTCAATTGATGATCACCAGATTCAAACCCTTGTTTGTGTGACCCAGTTAGGTTCAGTTCTGTATGGTAATGGGATATGTCATGATCTCTATCATCGACATCATCGAAACTCCTTTCGATGGATCAGAACTCTTCTGATTCGAACAGCTAGAATGATCGATCATCTAAATCATTCTAATTGCTCCCAAAATCCACCAGTGACACCTAGCAGTATATGGTGGCAACCCATCAGAGCTGAATGCGAACCTCTTGGTGCAGCTACCTGTGTGATTAAGTTCTTCTATCTTGAGCCCCGATCAGATTAGGGTTAAGGTGAACTCGTCAAACCCTAGTCTCTGTCATATGATGTAATCATTCGATTCGAGTCCAATGTGAAAATCTAAATAGAAACTCTTTCTATTATTTCACTCTGCCATGGCCATGGGCTTCTGGACTTGATTCTCATGATTCATCATAGGGCTGCTCCTCTACCACCGAGGTAGATAGATTCCATCTTGATGCAATCCAGTTCCTACAATGAACATGCTATAGCCAACATACACCTCAGGGTTCCATATGGCTAGGAGACCGAGTAATGGTGTAGTCAAACTATAACACCCTCAAGGTGAACTGCCGATGCACCTCAGGTCAAAGAACCAGACACACTACTGCAGCATCGAGTCAGTCATTGACGAGAAGGTAGACTCCCTAATGACTACTCGAGGTGGTCACGCTCAGTGCCCTCGTTCTCTAACGAGTACCTGTACTCTCGCTCCGGTGTCTCCACACCGTAGACTCAAGACTCATCTACTAAAGAGAAGCGATTGTACACCAACCTTCCGGATCAATCACCATCCTCGTGATGATCCTATGGTCGGGAGCATTTTATGAGTTAATAATGATTATTCATGTCTTAAATTTTCAACTCTTGAAAATATGAATTATCATTACCATTAACTCAAAGGATGTATCACAGACACTAAATACACATATGTGATAGAAAATAACCCATTTTATTGATTATAGTCAAAATTATAATTTTGCCCCTAGAAGTGTATTACAAGTGTCAGCCAATTCTGGCTTCTAGGGCACATATATCTAACAAACGATCATCACGCTGTCTTCATTGTCTTGATGCTTCAAGCTCGGCCGCACCTGCCAATACCAGCGCCACCATAGATGCCATAGTACCTCCGATTTCCTCTAGTCCCCCTGCCAAAATCCTCGCTCTAGAACCTCCTATTAATAAAAGAAAGGGGCTAGAAAAGACAAGAAAGAGGTCGACCACTCAAAAGGTCAAGCGTAAAGCCAACTCTAGTGGGTCCACTAACAATAGCAAGGACTAGGGGGAAAATCCCTTCGAGAACCAAGAGATCATTAAATCTCTAATCGATGGGTGCACCCTGCCCAAAGTTGTAGACAAGATCATGGGTGCCGACCTCAGAGAGCACGTCTGGGACTCTCTTGGGACCTTCCTTGAGGTAACTACCTCGTCTCCTTTCTCTAACTTGTTCTTATGCTCGTTAATTGGCGTAATATATTCTCTCTTCTTTTTTTGGCAGTTGGGTCATCAACTAATCTCCAACATCAAGGAATTGAACCAACAAAGGTCAAAGGTGGAGAAGCTTCAGAAAAAATATCAAGCCAAAATTGACTGCCTCCTCAAAGAAAAGTCCACGGAGGTCGGGGGCCTTCTAGAGATGATTCGGAGCACCAAACAGGCCTGGCGAAGGCGAAGGAGGAGTTCGATGTAGAAAGAAAGATGGTCGAGGCCAAAATGGCCGAAAAGGAGAGGCAGACCTTGGAGCGAATCTCAGAGGCCAAGGTTCAGGTGGTACAGGACTTCAAGGCCTCCTTAGAGATGAAGGACATCAAGGTTGACTTCGCTAAGGTGGCCTTCATCAAAGGATTCGAGCTCTATCAAAGGAATGACTGAAAAATTTTTCGAGCTTGATCTCAGCTTCTTGGATGGTGGATCTAATGATGAGGCGGAGCCATTTGCTGTAGGTGCTGGTCTCCCATCTGCAAAACATTCTTCTATTGTGGCTCCTTCCACACCACCTGAACTAACTCTAGAGCCTGAGGCTATCTCGGAGCGCCGAGTTCCTCAGCTGCTTCTGAAGGGAAATCTTGATTTCCCGATCCAGGTTCGTCCAGATCTGATTAGATCAAGAGATATATTTCAAAAATTTTCTCTTGATCTCAATCAGATATTGATAAGTTTCAGATCTGATTATTATTATTTTAATAAATAAAATAAAATAAGATAAATTAAATCAAATTTAATTTATCTGATTTGGGTAATCCTATTACCCTGTAGATGATCCTGATTGCAGCGGAAGGTTCTGGATCTTAGCCACGCAAGCGCCTGGCCTCTACCGGTATCCACTCGGGTTGGATCTGGAGATCCTCTTCTTCTCTATCACACCTCCAAAAATCAGATCTGGATCTGATCTGGAGGATCTTCAAAACTCTTTTGAAGATCTGCAGTCGTCCTTTTGCAGCAGCGCAGCCTTCTTGCTTTTGATCGCCTTTCCTTGATCTGAATCGCACCAACCTAAATCCAAAACACCTTTTGGACGTGGAGAGCAAGGGGAGAAGAGACTATGGCATGGAGAAGGAGGGGAGAGGCAGCCTTGGGGCGTGGGAAATCTCTCTTTCACTTAGAATTAGGGTTGGGCGCAGGGTCTTATTTATAGACCTCTTGTGATCCAACTCCTCTTCCTCTCAACCAATCACAACCCTTTGTGAAATCAGATCTAAATCTGATTGGTTGGAATAGAGACCCCTGGATTCCTCCTTAGAGGGGCCTAAGACCAGTCAAACTGGATTCTTAGTAGAACTCTGATTGGAATCCAAAAGGGAGGTGGAGTCCTTGTCCAACAAGGACTCCTAGGCGCCTCCTACTTGGGCTCACGCCACCCTTGGCGTGCGCCCTTCTCCTTGCCAGGTTCTGGCAGGGGGACAGGCCCCCACCAGCTCTCCAATAGGTGCATGACATGTGGTCAAAAGTCAAAGGGTCAATGGTCAACGTTTGACCAGTCAAAGGTAGACTTTTGACCAAAGTCAAAGAACAAGAAATGGCAGGTGACCAAAAATGGCAGGTAATGTCTTACAAATAAGACAACCTATTCTGACTTGGACAACCTCCAGTCAGACCATATGAAGGCCTCTGATTGAGCACAAACTCCTTTGGCTCAGTCAGGACAACTTATTTATGATAGTAAAAGAAGAACGTTAGGTTCAATCGAGTGCTAGCACGATTTCCTTGAACCTAATTGAATCTCATTCAGATCAATTGAACTAGATCAGTTCAATTGATGATCACCAGATTCAAACCCTTGTTTGTGTGACCCAGTTAGGTTCAGTTCTGTATGGTAATGGGATATGTCATGATCTCTATCATAGACATCATCGAAACTCCTTTCGATGGATCAGAACTCTTCTGATTCGAACAGCTAGAATGATCGATCATCTAAATCATTCTAATTGCTCCCAAAATCCACCAGTGACACCTAGCAGTATATGGTGGCAACCCATCAGAGCTGAATGCGAACCTCTTGGTGCAGCTACCTGTGTGATTAAGTTCTTCTATCTTGAGCCCCGATCAGATTAGGGTTAAGGTGAACTCGTCAAACCCTAGTCTCTGTCATATGATGTAATCATTCGATTCGAGTCCAATGTGAAAATCTAAATAGAAACTCTTTCTATTATTTCACTCTACCATGGCCATGGATTTCTGGACTTGATTCTCATGATCATCATAGGGCTACTCCTCTACCACCGAGGTAGATAGATCCCATCTTGATGCAATCCAGTTCCTACAATGAACATGCTATAGCCAACATACACCTCAGGGTTCCATATGGCTAGGAGACCGAGTAATGGTGTAGTCAAACTATAACACCCTCAAGGTGAACTGCCGATGCATCTCAGGTCAAAGAACCAGACACACTACTGCAGCATCGAGTCAGTCATTGACGAGAAGGTAGACTTCCTAATGACTACTCGAGGTGGTCACGCTCAGTGCCCTCGTTCTCTAACGAGTACCTGTACTCTCGCTCCGGTGTCTCCACACCGTAGACTCAAGACTCATCTACTAAAGAGAAGCGATCGTACACCAACCTTCCGGATCAATCACCATCCTCGTGATGATCCTATGGTCGGGAGCTGTTTATGAGTTAATAATGATTATTCATGTCTTAAATTTTCAACTCTTGAAAATATGAATTATCATTACCATTAACTCAAAGGATGTATCACAGACACTAAATACACAGGTGTGATAGAAAATAACCCATTTTATTAAATTATAGTCAAAATTACAATTTTGCCCCTAGAAGTGTATTACAAGTGTCAGCCAATTCTGGCTTCTAGGGCACATATATCTAACAATCTCCCACTTGTCCTAAAGCCAATTGGCTACAAGTCTAAGTCCCATCTTCTCAAGGTGGGCTTCGATCTTCTGCTGGCCCAACGGCTTTGTAAGTGGGTCTGCCACATTATCTGTGGAGTTGACTCTCTTGACCTCAACGTAACCTTTCTCAAGGTAATCGCGGATGAGATGATATCGCCGCTCAATGTGCTTGGACTTCTGGTGAGACCTCGGCTCCTTAGCAAGGGCTATGGCGCCATTGTTGTCGCAGTAAAGAGGAATGGCATCTGATGGCATTACTCCAATTTCTGCAGCAAACTTCTTGTACCAGAATGCTTCCTTTGCAGCCTCTGATGCAGCTATATATTCTGCTTCCATGGTGGAATCTGCTATCACAGTTTGCTTGGAACTCTTCCAGCTGACAGCTCCACCATTGCACACAAACAGACTTCCAGATGTCGACTTTCGATCATCTATATCAGACATGAAGTCCGAGTCTGTGTATCCCTGAACTTGGAGTTCTCCATTACCAAAGACCAACATCATATCCTTAGTTCTTCTCAAGTACTTAAGGATACATTTCACAGAAGTCCAGTGTTCTTCACCTGGATTTGACTGATATCTGCTTGTGACACTCACAGCATGGGCTATATCAGGTCGTGTACATAGCATGGCATACATGAGGCTCCCTATTGCAGAAGCATAAGGGATCTTGCTCATGCGTTCTATTTCCTCAGGTGTGCTGGGGCACATCTTCTTGGAAAGATGAATACCATGTCTGAAGGGTATTAATCCCCTCTTAGAGTTTTCCATACTAAACCTCTTTAGTACTTCCTCTATGTACATTTTCTGTGAAAGTCCTAGCATCCTATTCGGTCTATCCCTATAGACCTTAATTCCTAGAATAAAGGATGCTTCACCTAGGTCTTTCATGGAGAATTCCTTGGACAACCACATCTTGACTGATGTCAACATGGGAATATCATTCCCAATAAGGAGGATGTCATCCACGTACAATACGAGGAAGACAACAGCGCTCCCACTGACCCTTTTGAAAACACATGGTTCCTCTTCATTTTTGATGAAACCAAACTTTTTGATCACATCATTGAAACGAGTGTTCCAGCTCCGAGATGCTTGCTTAAGTCCATATATGGACCTTTGCAGCTTGCAAACCTTGTGATCAGTATCACTGGATGTGAAACCTAGCGGCTGTTCCATATAGATATCTTCCTCAAGATATCCATTTAGGAATGCCGTTTTCACGTCCATTTGCCATATTTCATAATCGAAATAGGCTGCAACAGCAAGCAATGTGCGGATGGATTTTAGCATAGCTACTGGGGAAAAGGTATCCTGATAGTCAATGCCTTCGCGTTGACTATAACCTTTTGCCACCAGTCTAGCCTTGAATGTCTCCACATTCCCATCTGCACCAATCTTTCTCTTGAAGATCCATTTACACCCAATAGGTACTATACCTTCTGGTGGATCTACCAAGGTCCAGACTTGGTTTGAGTGCATCGAGTCGATTCTCTGACTTCATTGCCTCAAGCCATTTCTCGGAGTCGATATCTGATATCGCCTCGTTGTAGGTTTTGGGATCATCACCATGAGCACCATTACCTATGAGGAACATTTCCTCTACGTCCTCTGAAATAATACCTAAGTATCTTTCAGGGGGACGGGAAACTCTTTCCGATCTACGAGGTGGAGGAGGTAGTGTTCTTATTGGCTCAACCTGATTTGGTTCCACTTGGTCCTTAGCTCTTTCCACTTGTGAGACTTTCTCATCAAGCTTAATCTGCTTTCCAATGCCACTATCTTGAATAAACTATTTTTCAAGAAATATGGCATGTCGACTCACAATCACATTGTGGTCTTCTGGAATGTAGAAATAGTATCCTAATGACTCTTTAGGATATCCTATGAATCGAGCTCTAAAGGACCTAAACTCTAACTTGTCCGCTTGTTGTCTTTTGACATGAGCCGGACAACCCCAAATTCTGAGATGACTCAGACTTGGTTTCTTACCGTGCCATATCTCATACGGTGTGGTAGGAACGGTTTTAGAGGGAACCCTATTCAGTAAATAGATTGAAGTTAATAATGAATGTCCCCAAAGAAAATCAGGGAGGTCTGTGAAGCTCATCATGGATCGAACCATATCCAATAGAGTCCGATTTCTCCGTTCTGAAACCCCGTTGAGTTGAGGTGTTCCTGGTGGAGTCCATTGAGAGACTATGCCATTTTCCTTAAGATAGTCTAGGAATTTCCGGCTAAGGTATTCACCTCCTCGATCTGATCGAAGAACCTTAATGGGTTTTCCAGTTTGTTTTTCTACTTCATGTCTGAATTCTTTGAACTTTTCAAAAGCTTCAGACTTATGTCTCATAAGATACACATACCCATACCTAGACAGATCATCGGTAAAGGTAATGAAGTAGACAAAATTGCCTCTAGCCGGCACATCAAATGGGCCGCACACATCAGTATGTACTAGGGCAAGGAGATCTGTGGCCCTCTCCCCATGTCCAACAAAAGGGAGTTTAGTCATTTTGCCTTGAAGACAAGATTCACAAGTTGGATATGACTCAAAAGTCAATGGACTCAATAGCCCATTTTTCTCCAATTTGTTAATCCTATCTTCTGCTATATGACCTAATCTCAGGTGCCATAGATATCTGTCGTTTGGACTATCCCTAGGTCGTTTGGCATTCACGTTTTGCTCGATAGTTAAAATAGGTACATCAATATGCAACTGATAAAGACCATTAACAAGGAAACCATTTGCAATTTTATTTCTTTCATAAAGAATGTTACAATGGTCCTTAAAGAAGGTGATCACATAACCTTCTTGTGCTAAGCATGAAACAGAAATCAAATTCCTGCTAGCTGCAGGCACATAATAACAGTCTTTTAAAACTAAGTCTAAACCAGATGGTAATCGCAGAGGGTATGTTCCCACGGCTACTGCAGCAACTCTTGCTCCATTACCGATGCGTAGGATCATGTCTCCATCCCTCAGCCTCCTGCTATCCTCAAGACCCTGCATAGAAGTGCACAGATGAGCACTAGAACCAGAGTCAAGCACCCAACTGGATGCAGAAGAAACCGTAAGGTTAGACTCAATAACGAGCATACCTCCAGAAGGACCTTCCTTCTTGTTCTTCAGGGTGGCCAGGTAAGTAGGGCAGTTCCGCTTCCAATGGCCGTCGCTGTTGCAATGGAAACACTTTCCTTTGCCATCGACCTTCTTCTTCGGATTCTGCCTTCTTCTTCTTTGATCCTTCCTACCTTTTGCTTTTTCACAGACTTCTTTTTCTTTCCATAAGACTTTCTTTTGGAAGAAGTCCGTTCCATAGCAAGAACTGAGCCTTTAGAACCTTTCATAGAAAGCTCAGCGGTAACCAGCATATTCATCAACTCGGCCAAGGAATTTTGAAGTTTATGCATGTGGTAATTCATGATGAATTGCCCATATGCATCAGTCAAGGATTGCAGAATAATATCGTTCTGCAAATCCAAGTCCAACTTCACACCGAGCTTCTCAAGCTCTTCCATGTCCTTGATCATTGTCAGACAGTGATCTTGGACTGACTGCCCATCACGCATCTTAGCCTTAAAAAGTCATTTTCGTGACTTGATATTTGGCTGCGCGACTCTGTTCACCAAACATCTCCTGCAGGTGAGCCAACATTTGGCGAGCAGTCCCGATATCTTCATGTTGGCGCTGGAGCTCATCAGACATCGAGCCCAACATGTAGTATCTGGCCTTATTGTCTTCGTCAATCCATTTTTCCAGAGACGCTCTCTGTTCAACAGTGGATGGACGAGCTGGTAAGGTGGGAGGGTCCTGGTCCAAAACATGTGTTAACTTCTCTGAACCCAAAACAATTTTGTAGTTCCTGAGCCAATCTTTATAATTGGGTCCAGTCAGTCTATGTGTGTCTAGGATACGTGCCAGTGGGTTGGACGCAGACATTTTTCCTGTAGAGAGTCAAAGATTCTAGTTAGATACTGTAATTTTGACTTGACCAATTTGTTTAGGGATTTTATTTTTAAACAAATTAGCTCCCACTATTTTCTCGGATCCCTACACTCCCTCTGTAGAGATGCGAAAATCTCCACGATTGATGATTTCTAGTGGGTGGTGCGGTCTCACCAACTGACTCATCACCTCACCTAACAGTTATTGGTGATGGGTTAGCCAATGAGTGAACAACTCTTGTTCAATGATTCTCTAATCATGGTGCACCCAAACTTGGTCTCTAATTCATGAATCTCACCGTATCCGGAATATTGATCCACTCCTTAGTTAAGTCAGACCCACCATTTGCATAGACTGGGTTCCTAATTGGGTCTCTCACCGTATCCAAAATATTGAGCCCAACTCATCCTCCAGCCCATAGCATCCAATGCCTAATAGACATGGTTGCGTCTTCCCGGTGCAACTGAGCCACTGTATCCAGCCGAGAACAATCAACCCCGGGAAGGGCCCGCACGTCTACAATGGTGGAAGACCTCAGACTTAATCTTTTCTTAGGGAGAATTGATTCAGGTCTCATTAAACTAGACTTGGCTTAGTCATAACAATTATGACTAACCTAGTGGCATGGGTCAGCTCGGATTATTGACCACCTCAGATCAGAACTGTGTCAACAGATATGGCCAGGTAAGTGAGACCGGTGGAAGGAATATGCCGTTAACTCGCACAAGAACGCATTCAGGTCGAGTAGCTTCCAATTAAAAACCAGTCGGTCGTCTGTGCCAAACTTACCTTAGACACCAAATTGTTGAGTCAGAACCAATTGGGTTAGCCTACAATCCAGACTCTAACCTCTGAGCCTAATTAGGTCTTGCTTGATCGTGACTCGATCTTGACCCAGACTTAATCCTATTAGGCTGGTCAATTTAAGCATTGTTGATCCCATCTAACCAACTCTTGATTCGGTTTGATCAACCGCTTAGACCTAATTGAGCTACCCAAGCCCGAACCCAGTATTATGAATATGTCTTAGATCTGAAATTCTCAATTTTAGACCTAATTAATATTCCATAAACTTAATTCTTAATTAAGTTGGGTTCATAAACAAAATATGCACAATAAATCCTAGGGTTTCAGGATCTAGGGTTTTGCAGAAAGTAAGTTTTGGGTTTCTGATTAAGGACGAACACGCAGCACCCCTACACGTCATAAGAACACCCCATCGAATGGGAAGAGAGGGCCTTTAAACCCTTCTTCGTTCTTATGACCGGACGGCCAAGAGGAACGCCTTAATCAGGAACATGTAAATCTACAAAACAGTTATAGATCTATATCATATATCTCATATACAAATTTAGATCTAATCAAGGCATATTTTGCATACATCTCATGTATCAAATCATGCATGTTTTCAGATCTAAATTATCACATAATAATCTAAAAAATTAGATTTAAATTGATCTAATCAAAATAAATTCTAATCTAGACAATTATGTAGAACTATTCTACAACTAGTCTAGTCATGCATCTATCATATCTCATATGATATTTAAAATTAAATAATTTTTATTTGCTGTTTATCAGATGTTATTATAACACTTATAATATCAGAAAATAGTAAATAAGAAGATCTAAAATATGATTTAATCAGATTAAATCAAAGACATGCAAAACTATTCTATAGAACTATTCTATTCTAGAACTAGTCATGCATATCTTCATGTTCTTAGATCCAAATCATTTAATTTTAATTTTTCTGATTTCAGATCTGATCACATCTCATGTGACATCTGAAATCACTTTATTTTCTAATTAAAATAAAATTAAAATCAGATCTAAACAATTTAGAACCATGGCTCTGATACCAGTTGAAGGGAAATCCTGATTTCCCGGTCCAGGTTCGTCCAGATCTGATTAGATCAAGAGATATATTTCAAAAATTTTCTCTTGATCTCAATCAGATCTTGATATGTTTTAGATCTGATTCTTATTATTTTAATAAATAAAATAAAATAAGATAAATTAAATCAAATTTAATTTACCTGATTTGGGTAATCCTATTACCCTGTAGATGATCCTGATTGCAGCGGAAGGTTCTGGATCTTAGCCACGCAAGCGCCTGGCCTCTACCGGTATCCACTCGGGTTGGATCTGGAGATCCTCTTCTTCTCTATCACACCTCCAAAAATCAGATCTGGATCTGATCTGGAGGATCTTCAAAACTCTTTTGAAGATCTGCAGTCGTCCTTTTGCAGCAGCGCAGCCTTCTTGCTTTTGATCGCCTTTCCTTGATCTGAATCGCACCAAACTAAGTCCAAAACACCTTTTGGACGTGGAGAGCAAGGGGAGAAGAGACTATGGCATGGAGAAGGAGGGGAGAGGCAGCCTTGGGGCGTGGGAAATCTCTCTTTCACTTAGAATTAGGGTTGGGCGCAGGGTCTTATTTATAGACCTCTTGTGATCCAACTCCTCTTCCTCTCAACCAATCACAACCCTTTGTGAAATCAGATCTAAATCTGATTGGTTGGAATAGAGACCCCTGGATTCCTCCTTAGAGGGCGCCTAAGACCAGTCAAACTGGATTCTTAGTAGAACTCTGATTGGAATCCAAAAGGGAGGTGGAGTCCTTGTCCAACAAGGACTCCTAGGCGCCTCCTACTTGGGCTCACGCCACCCTTGGCGTGCGCCCTTCTCCTTGCCAGGTTCTGGCAGGGGGACAGGCCCCACCAGCTCTCCAATAGGTGCATGACATGTGGTCAAAAGTCAAAGGGTCAATGGTCAACGTTTGACCAGTCAAAGGTAGACTTTTGACCAAAGTCAAAGAACAAGAAATGGCAGGTGACCAAAAATGGCAGGTAATGTCTTACAAATAAGACAACCTATTCTGACTTGGACAACCTCCAGTCAGACCATATGAAGGCCTCTGATTGAGCACAAACTCCTTTGGCTCAGTCAGGACAACTTATTTATGATAGTAAAAGAAGAACGTTAGGTTCAATCGAGTGCTAGCACGATTTCCTTGAACCTAATTGAATCTCATTCAGATCAATTGAACTAGATCAGTTCAATTGATGATCACCAGATTCAAACCCTTGTTTGTGTGACCCAGTTAGGTTCAGTTCTGTATGGTAATGGGATATGTCATGATCTCTATCATAGACATCATCGAAACTCCTTTCGATGGATCAGAACTCTTCTGATTCGAACAGCTAGAATGATCGATCATCTAAATCATTCTAATTGCTCCCAAAATCCACCAGTGACACCTAGCAGTATATGGTGGCAACCCATCAGAGCTGAATGCGAACCTCTTGGTGCAGCTACCTGTGTGATTAAGTTCTTCTATCTTGAGCCCCGATCAGATTAGGGTTAAGGTGAACTCGTCAAACCCTAGTCTCTGTCATATGATGTAATCATTCGATTCGAGTCCAATGTGAAAATCTAAATAGAAACTCTTTCTATTATTTCACTCTACCATGGCCATGGATTTCTGGACTTGATTCTCATGATCATCATAGGGCTACTCCTCTACCACCGAGGTAGATAGATCCCATCTTGATGCAATCCAGTTCCTACAATGAACATGCTATAGCCAACATACACCTCAGGGTTCCATATGGCTAGGAGACCGAGTAATGGTGTAGTCAAACTATAACACCCTCAAGGTGAACTGCCGATGCATCTCAGGTCAAAGAACCAGACACACTACTGCAGCATCGAGTCAGTCATTGACGAGAAGGTAGACTTCCTAATGACTACTCGAGGTGGTCACGCTCAGTGCCCTCGTTCTCTAACGAGTACCTGTACTCTCGCTCCGGTGTCTCCACACCGTAGACTCAAGACTCATCTACTAAAGAGAAGCGATCGTACACCAACCTTCTGGATCAATCACCATCCTCGTGATGATCCTATGGTCGGGAGCTGTTTATGAGTTAATAATGATTATTCATGTCTTAAATTTTCAACTCTTGAAAATATGAATTATCATTACCATTAACTCAAAGGATGTATCACAGACACTAAACACACAAGTGTGATAGAAAATAACCCATTTTATAAATTATAGTCAAAATTATAATTTTGCCCCTAGAAGTGTATTACAAGTGTCAGCCAATTCTGGCTTCTAGGGCACATATATCTAACAGCTTCTCCTCCTGAGGTTGGAGGTCCTTAATTGTTGTATTTTTTCTTTTTCTTTCCATCTTTTTCTGTACTCGAAACATTTTGATTAATGAAAGTAAACTTCTTTTTGGCAATACCATTGAATCATGATATTTTTTTGTGCATTAGATGCAGTCCTCTGTTGAAGCTGATCCTCTGCCTCAAGGTGTCCCCTTGAAGGCTCATATTAGGCACTTAAAGAAGGGTGTTCATCAAACTAAAAATAAATTGAAGAAGGTCAAAGATGAACTTCAAAAATTAAGAAAAAACTATTCATAGGCTACGATCGAGGTTACCCATCTTTGCAATTTGCACAGCAAGGACTCCATGGACTATATCAGAAAGAAAAGTAATTTCGAGAAAGAACTCGAGGAGATGCAGAAGCATGGGCACTGAATGCTAAGATCAGCTCTCTCAAAGTTGAGCTCAACATGGCAAGAGAGTGTGAGCTCAGAAGTGTCACTACCAAGTCTTGAAAATATGAGAAGACAGGTCATAAGAAGATAGAAGCGAGCTGGAAGAAGAATCAGTCTCAATAGCAAAGTTCAAAAATTGGGCTGGCTCACACTGAGACTTAGCTAGCTTAGTTGAAAATTGGGTCGGCTCAGTCCAGGACTGGGTCAGCTAGGTCTTAGAGAAAAATTCAGACATAAAGCAGTATTTTTGGACTATTGGCATGGTACACAACTGGACTGACTCAGTCCATAACTAGGTCAGCTCAGTCTGAGACTAAGCCGACCCAGTCGTAGGTTAGTTGGCTCAGTCTAAAACTGGGTCGGCTCAGTTTTTGTGGGTTATTATTTTGTGTACGTGGGTTGTTTGGGTTTGGAAAGTTTTTCTATGAGCTTGGACTTGATCCTTTGTAAAGTATATATACTGAAAATAGGTCAAGATTGTAATAGAGCTGAAATATACTGAATAAAAGCTTCTTTCTCCCAAAAATCTTTTCTCCTCTTCTTCTTTATTCCTTGATTTGTTTGATCATGCTTTCGCATAAATCTCTGAGAAGTACTTCCTTGTTGCTTGCTTAATCACCAGCGGCCACGCCGATCCATGTGGGAAGAGCGCATATTTTCAACATTTGGTATCAGAGCGATGTTGTGTGGAGGGAAGGAAGACACCTAGGATTTACTACATTCAGGTTTTGTTGCACCAGATTTTATCCTAAAACTTCTAGTTTGCTTCATGGTTATCTCTAAATTAAGGTGGAGATTGTTTACATGGAGGAATGGTGATATAGAAGTTTGGAAAGAGGATCTAGGGCTAGTTAGATCTTCTTTGAAGGATAGTTTTGCTGGTGTGTGAGATCATGAAGGGTGTTAGGGATTTGTTCTTGACTTATCTGAAGTCATGGAATCAAGTGGATTCAAGATGGATTTTAAGAAGTTCGACGGTAAGAAAAACTTTACTCCATGGCAACAAAGAGTAAAGAACTTGTTAGTTCAGCAGAGGATCTACAAAGTCTTGATAAAAGAAAGGTTGAAAAAGATTAGTGCTGAGGATTGGAAAGAGTTGGAGGAAATTACTTTTAGCATAATTTGGATATCCTTGGCCGATCAGGTTTTGCTCAAAGTTTGCATAGAAACTACAGTGAGGCTCTGGAAGAGACTAAAGAACACATATATGGGGAAGAACATGATGAACAAGCTGTGGTTGAAGAAATAGCTATATAGTCCGAGCATGCTCGAAGGTGGAGATCTTGTTGTACATATCCAAAGGTTCAATCAGATGTGTTCTGAGGTGATAAGTTTGGATGTGAAGATTGATGAGGAAGATCAGGCATTGCTGCTATTATGTTCTCTTCTAGGTTTGTATGATGGTCTCATAACAACTTTAGTTTATAGGAAGGAGATCCTAAACTATGAAGAGGTTGTCGGTGTGCTCAGATCAAATGACCAAAGAGAGAAGATCTGCAAGGGAGACGCTAAGTCTGAGATCTTGGCTGTGAATGAAAGACAGGAAAGATCAAAGGAGAAGATAAGAGAAAAATCCAAGGGCACGTCAAAGTCTCACGATCAGAGAAAGATGACATTTAAATGTTATAAATGTCATCAGTTGGGACACATGAGGAGGGATTGTCCCCTTTTGAGATCAGAAAAAGGGAAGGCCAGCAAGGAAGATAATATAGCTTTTATGTGTAGTGGAGAAGACCTGCTAGTTGTATCAGATGGATCCACAGAGTGCGATATTATGTGGATATTAGATTCAGCATGCTCGCACCACTATACTTCTCATCAGGAGTGATTTGCTATCTACTAGAAGGCCGATGGTGGAAGTATCAGCCTTGGAAATGATCACCTATGCAAAGTAGCTAAAATTGGCTCTATCAGGATGAGGATGTACGATGGGATCATTCGTACATTATCAAATGTCAGACATGTAGCGGAGTTGAAAAAGAATTTGATTTCTTTGGGCTACTTGGAGGAGTAGGGTTATGCTTTTAGTAGCCAGGCTGGGAGTGGATGTCTGAAAGTTTTTAAAGAGGCTTTGGTGGTGATGAGAGGTAAAAGACTGAGCAACAATCTTTATAGAATGGAAGGCTCAGTGGTAAATGATAGTGCAGAGGTGCTAGCAGCGGCATAGGAGGAGCAGATTTTATATTAGCTATGGCACTATCGGATGGGTCATATAAGTGACCGTGGGCTCACTGAACTAAGCAGAAAAGGTATGATCCTAATCCTGAAGGAGGGCATAGATCTTTGTGAGCCATGCATCTTTGGCAAACAGCATAGGATAAAGTTTGCCAGAAGTACCAAGTGCAGCGAGGGAGTGCTGGATTTAGTGCAATCGGATGTGTGGGGACTAGCTCCTATATCAGCTAGAGGTGGGGCAAAATACTTTATCACTTTTATTGATGATTTCTTGAGGAAGGTGTGGGTTTATCTAATTAGAGAAAAATTAGAGGTGTTTGCCCGGTTCAGAGCCTGGAGAGCTGAAATAGAGTAGTCGGGAAGATAAGTGAAGTGTCTGAGGTCGGACAATGGAGGGGAGTATGCTAGTTTGGAGTTCAGGTGGTACTATGAGAAAAATGGGATCAAACGCCATTACATGGTGAGGATGACTCCCCAGTAGAATGGTATCGCAGAGAGGATGAATCGGACACTGAACGAGAAGGTATGGAGTTTGAGGCTGCAGACATCAGTCTCAAAGTCCTTTTGGGGTGATGCTCTAACTTTTTCTTATTTTCTTGTGAACAGGTCTCCTCATTATAAGCTGAATGAAGGCATTCTAGAGAAGATCTGAAGTGAAAAGAAGGTGGAGCTTAGCCATCTGAAAGTCTTCGGTTGCACAGCCTATACACATGTGGAGGCAACCGAGAGGAGCAAATTGGACCTAAAATCTCAAAAGATGACATTCATAGGATATCCACAAGGAGTCAAGGGGTACCTATCATGGGACTCTCAGGCATAGAAGTCAGTGATCAATAGAGACATTATCTTTGATAAGAATAACATCTTGAGGAGGTCTGGGATAGATGGAACTGGAGAAACAGAGGTAAACAGTGGTGGCCAATCAGAAAATGATGGCATGCAGGTTACATCCAGTTACAGGAGTGTTCCTGTTAAGGTGGAGCTGGGCAGAAAAGTATTGTCTCAGATAGAAAATCAGCATGGAGGGCTGGTAGTTCAGACAGATGTGCAGAAGTAGCCATAGACATTAGGCAGAGATGTGCTAGTGGAAGTGGCTTTGCATAAGTCTCAGCGTACTATTAGAAGATTGATCAGACATGGCATTGATGAGATTATGTCCTATGCACTCATCACTGCTAATGGAGATCCAGAGAGTTATGCAGAGGCCATGGAGAGTGAGGATCATGATTCATGGATGTAGGCCATGATGGAGGAGATGGAATCACTTGAGAAAAATCAGACATGGTAGCTGGTGGATCTTTCAAAGAATGCTCGACCTATTGGCTCAAAGTGGGTGTTCACAAAGAAAGAAGCACCTTCAAAATAAGGTGGAGTCAAATTTAAAGCAAGGCTGGTAGCAAAGGGATACTCACAAAGGGAAGGAATTGACTATACAGAAATTTTCTCTCCTATGGTGCGTCATACATCTATTCGAGTTTTGCTATCACTAGTGGCACAGCATAACATGAAATTGGAACAGATGGACGTGAAGATGGCCTTCCTTCATGGGAATTTGGAGGAAAGAATCTACATGAAGCAGTCAGATGGTTTCATGGAGATGGGATAGGAAGAAAAGGTGTGTTTACTAAGGAAGTCTTTATATGGCTTGAAATAATCCCCTCGTTAGTGGTATCGAAGGTTTGATAGCTTTGTTTTGAGCCTGGGTTTCAGCAGATGTGAATATGATTGTTGTATCTACATCAAGGATGTAGATGAGAAGGATGCTCTGTACCTATTATTGTATGTAGATGATATGCTCATAGCCAGTAAAAGCATGGATGCTGTGAAAAGGTTGAAAAGGGCATTATTATCTGAATTTGAGATGAAAGATTTAGATCCAGCTGAGAAAATTCTTGGAATGGAGATTTGCAGAGATCGATGCAAAGGGGTGCTCCATTTGTCACAAGGAAAGTATGTCCAGAAGGTTTTGGAGAGGTTTGGAATGGAGAAGGCTAAACCTATAGAGATGCCATTGCCGAGCGATATGTCTCTCTCCAAGTTATAGTGCCCTCAGTCAGAGGAGGAGAGAGAGTATATGGAATGAGTCTCTTATGTAAATGCTATAGGCAGTGTGATGTACACTATGGTGTGCTGTAGACTAGATATAGCACATGCAGTGAGCATGGTTAGTAGATACATGACTAACCCTAGGAAGCAACACTAGAAAGCATTGAAATGGATATTGAGATATCTGCACGAAACAAGGGATTATGGTTTGGTGTTTGGTGGGTAGCTGGAAGGATTTGGAGAATAATCTGTGAAGATGTGTGAAGGTTTAGGTCCTCTGGAAGGGTTTGTTGATGCAAATTATGCTGGTGATCTTGATACAAGGAGGTCTACTACTAGATACCTCTTCTGCGTATATGGTGAACCGGTGTCTTAGAGATCAACCCTTCAGCCAATCACGGCCTTGTCTACCATAGAGGTCGAGTGCATTAGGATAACGAAGGCTACAAAGGAAGCCCTTTGGCTTAGGAACTGATTGATGAGTTGGGGGTGGAGCAGAGCAAGGTTACACTATTCAGTGATAGTTAGAGTGCTCTGTTGTTGGCACAGAACCCAGTCTATCATGTGCATACAAAGCATATAGACGTGAAGTACCACAGGATCAAAGAGTTGGTGGAGGAAGGTAAAGTGAAACTGATAAAGGTCCATCCAAGGAGAAACAGTCTGATGCACTCATGAAGGTACTCCCTAGAGATAGCTTTCAGAGATGTGTGGTATGGATGGGTTTGTTGACAAGAGATGAGTTCACAAGGACTTGGAAGCACCAAGGTAGAGAATGTGAGCTTAGAAGTGGCACTCCTAAGTCTTAAAAATATGAGAAGATAGGTCATGGGAAGACAGGAGCGAGCCGGAAGAAGAATCAATCTCAATAACCAAGTTCAGAAATTGGGTCGGCTCGCATTAAGATTGAGCTAGCTCGGTAGAAAACTGGGTCGGCTCAGTCCAAGACTAGATCGGCTAGGTCTCAGAGAAAAATTTAAACAGAAAGCAGTGTTTTTGGACTGTTGACATGGTATACAACTAGGTCGGCTCAGTCTGGGACTAAACCGACCCAGTCGCAAGTTAGCCAACTCAGTCTGAAACTGGGTTGGCTCAGTTTTCGTGGGTTATTATTTTATGTACGTAGGTTGTTTGGATTTGAGGAGTCTTTCTATGAGCTTGGACTTGACCCTTTGTAAAGTATATATACTGAAAATAGGTCAAGATTGTAATAGTGCTAAAATATACTGAATAAAAGCTCTTTTCTTTTAAAAATTTCTTCTTCTCTTCTTCTTTATTTCTTGATTTGTTTGATCATGCTTCTGCATAAATCTCTGAGAAGTACTTCCTTGTTTCTTGGCTAATCACCAGCGGCCATGCCGATCCATGTGGAAAGAGCACATATTCCCAGCAGAGAGAAGATTTGGCTGTTGGAGGGGAGTTTGCTATGCTTCTCTGATAAGGAACAGTATGGTTGGGATTCGTCGAAGAAGTTCTCCGACCTTCAGAAGCAAGAAGCAGCTTCATGATACCAAAATTTCACAAGATGATTATAGGTTGGGTTGGATGAAGAAAATTTTTCAACTTGAACAAAGGCTCAGAGTGGCCATTAGTGAAGTGATCCAACTTTAGAAGTGGTTAGCCGACAGTCAGCAGGCCAGTGCAAGCAAGGAATTAGAGCAAGTCACCTCTTTGAGGAGGTCCTTAGGAAATCTCTTTAAGGTATACAGGAAGGCGAAGGCCGAACTTTAATAGCTAAAGATCCAACTGACCTATGAGCAACAAACTATTAAAGATGCAGAAGCTAAATCGATGGTTCTAAGAAAGCAGTTGCCAGAATCTGAGGATGACTACTATAGGGTCAAGAAGTTATTCTATGAAAGTTTGCAAGCGAGGAAGGAACTTGAAGAAAAGATTAATGATCTAGAGTAGTATCTTACGATGGTAGGGGCTGGTAGTTTGAAGTCCAAGGATTCAAGCCCTTCTTAGGACTTTGGTTGTTCTTCTCTTCTTTTTTTTTGTTTTTTGCGTAAATCTCGCAAATAACTCTAACAAACTTCATAATACAATGACTTACTTGTCTTCATTTTATCTCTTATATCACTTTTCTTTGTCACCTTTAGGATATTCTTTCAAAACCTGAAAGATCTGAAGGGAAATCCTGATTTCCCGGTCCAGGTTCGTCCAGATCTGATTAGATCAAGAGATATATTTCAAAAATTTTTCTCTTAATCTCAATCAGATCTTGATATGTTTCAGATCTGATTCTTATTATTTTAATAAATAAAATAAAATAAGATAAATTAAATCAAATTTAATTTACCTGATTTGGGTAATCCTATTACCCTGTAGATGATCCTGATTGCAGCGGAAGGTTCTGGATCTTAGCCACGCAAGCGCCTGGCCTCTACCGGTATCCACTCGGGTTGGATCTGGAGATCCTCTTCTTCTCTATCACACCTCCAAAAATCAGATCTGGATCTGATCTGGAGGATCTTCAAAACTCTTTTGAAGATCTGCAGTCGTCCTTTTGCAGCAGCGCAGCCTTCTTGCTTTTGATCGCCTTTCCTTGATCTGAATCGCACCAACCTAAGTCCAAAACTCTTTTGGACGTGGAGAGCAAGGGGAGAAGAGACTATGGCATGGAGAAGGAGGGGAGAGGCAGCCTTGGGGCGTGGGGTTTCTCAATTGAATTGCATTCACTTAGAATTAGGGTTGGGCGCAGGGTCTTATTTATAGACCTCTTGTGATCCAACTCCTCTTCCTCTCAACCAATCACAACCCTTTGTGAAATCAGATCTAAATCTGATTGGTTGGAATAGAGACCCCTGGATTCCTCCTTAGAGGGGCCTAAGACCAGTCAAACTGGAATTCTTAGTAGAACTCTGATTGGAATCCAAAAGGGAGGTGGAGTCCTTGTCCAACAAGGACTCCTAGGCGCCTCCTACTTGGGCTCACGCCACCCTTGGCGTGCGCCCTTCTCCTTGCCAGGTTCTGGCAGGGGGACAGGCCCCCACCAGCTCTCCAATAGGTGCATGACATGTGGTCAAAAGTCAAAGGGTCAATGGTCAACGTTTGACCAGTCAAAGGTAGACTTTTGACCAAAGTCAAAGAACAAGAAATGGCAGGTGACCAAAAATGGCAGGTAATGTCTTACAAATAAGACAACCTATTCTGACTTGGACAACCTCCAGTCAGACCATATGAAGGCCTCTGATTGAGCACAAACTCCTTTGGCTCAGTCAGGACAACTTATTTATGATAGTAAAAGAAGAACGTTAGGTTCAATCGAGTGCTAGCACGATTTCCTTGAACCTAATTGAATCTCATTCAGATCAATTGAACTAGATCAGTTCAATTGATGATCACCAGATTCAAACCCTTGTTTGTGTGACCCAGTTAGGTTCAGTTCTGTATGGTAATGGGATATGTCATGATCTCTATCATCGACATCATCGAAACTCCTTTCGATGGATCAGAACTCTTCTGATTCGAACAGCTAGAATGATCGATCATCTAAATCATTCTAATTGCTCCCAAAATCCACCAGTGACACCTAGCAGTATATGGTGGCAACCCATCAGAGCTGAATGCGAACCTCTTGGTGCAGCTACCTGTGTGATTAAGTTCTTCTATCTTGAGCCCCGATCAGATTAGGGTTAAGGTGAACTCGTCAAACCCTAGTCTCTGTCATATGATGTAATCATTCGATTCGAGTCCAATGTGAAAATCTAAATAGAAACTCTTTCTATTATTTCACTCTACCATGGCCATGGATTTCTGGACTTGATTCTCATGATCATCATAGGGCTACTCCTCTACCACCGAGGTAGATAGATTCCATCTTGATGCAATCCAGTTCCTACAATGAACATGCTATAGCCAACATACACCTCAGGGTTCCATATGGCTAGGAGACCGAGTAATGGTGTAGTCAAACTATAACACCCTCAAGGTGAACTGCCGATGCATCTCAGGTCAAAGAACCAGACACACTACTGCAGCATCGAGTCAGTCATTGACGAGAAGGTAGACTTCCCTAATGACTACTCGAGGTGGTCACGCTCAGTGCCCTCGTTCTCTAACGAGTACCTGTACTCTCGCTCCGGTGTCTCCACACCGTAGACTCAAGACTCATCTACTAAAGAGAAGCGATCGTACACCAACCTTCCGGATCAATCACCATCCTCGTGATGATCCTATGGTCGGGAGCTGTTTATGAGTTAATAATGATTATTCATGTCTTAAATTTTCAACTCTTGAAAATATGAATTATCATTACCATTAACTCAAAGGATGTATCACAGACACTAAATACACATATGTGATAGAAAATAACCCATTTTATTAATTATAGTCAAAATTATAATTTTGCCCCTAGAAGTGTATTACAAGTGTCAGCCAATTCTGGCTTCTAGGGCACATATATCTAACAATCTCCCACTTGTCCTAAAGCCAATTGGCTACAAGTCTAAGTCCCATCTTCTCAAGGTGGGCTTCGATCTTCTGCTGGCCCAACGGCTTTGTAAGTGGGTCTGCCACATTATCTGTGGAGTTGACTCTCTTGACCTCAACGTAACCTTTCTCAAGGTAATCGCGGATGAGATGATATCGCCGCTCAATGTGCTTGGACTTCTGGTGAGACCTCGGCTCCTTAGCAAGGGCTATGGCGCCATTGTTGTCGCAGTAAAGAGGAATGGCATCTGATGGCATTACTCCAATTTCTGCAGCAAACTTCTTGTACCAGAATGCTTCCTTTGCAGCCTCTGATGCAGCTATATATTCTGCTTCCATGGTGGAATCTGCTATCACAGTTTGCTTGGAACTCTTCCAGCTGACAGCTCCACCATTGCACACAAACAGACTTCCAGATGTCGACTTTCGATCATCTATATCGGACATGAAAGTCCGAGTCTGTGTATCCCTGGAACTTGGAGTTCTCCATTACCAAAGACCAACATCATATCCTTAGTTCTTCTCAAGTACTTAAGGATACATTTCACAGAAGTCCAGTGTTCTTCACCTGGATTTGACTGATATCTGCTTGTGACACTCACAGCATGGGCTATATCAGGTCGTGTACATAGCATGGCATACATGAGGCTCCCTATTGCAGAAGCATAAGGGATCTTGCTCATGCGTTCTATTTCCTCAGGTGTGCTGGGGCACATCTTCTTGGAAAGATGAATACCATGTCTGAAGGGTATTAATCCCCTCTTAGAGTTTTCCATACTAAACCTCTTTAGTACTTCCTCTATGTACATCTTCTGTGAAAGTCCTAGCATCCTATTCGGTCTATCCCTATAGACCTTAATTCCTAGAATAAAGGAATGCTTCACCTAGGTCTTTCATGGAGAATTCCTTGGACAACCACATCTTGACTGATGTCAACATGGGAATATCATTCCCAATAAGGAGGATGTCATCCACGTACAATACGAGGAAGACAACAGCGCTCCCACTGACCCTTTTTGAAAACACATGGTTCCTCTTCATTTTTGATGAAACCAAACTTTTTGATCACATCATTGAAACGAGTGTTCCAGCTCCGAGATGCTTGCTTAAGTCCATATATGGACCTTTGCAGCTTGCAAACCTTGTGATCAGTATCACTGGATGTGAAACCTAGCGGCTGTTCCATATAGATATCTTCCTCAAGATATCCATTTAGGAATGCCGTTTTCACGTCCATTTGCCATATTTCATAATCGAAATAGGCTGCAACGGCAAGCAATGTGCGGATGGATTTTAGCATAGCTACTGGGAAAAGGTATCCTGATAGTCAATGCCTTCGCGTTGACTATAACCTTTTGCCACCAGTCTAGCCTTGAATGTCTCCACATTCCCATCTGCACCAATCTTTCTCTTGAAGATCCATTTACACCCAATAGGTACTATACCTTCTGGTGGATCTACCAAGGTCCAGACTTGGTTTGAGTGCATCGAGTCAATTTCTGACTTCATTGCCTCAAGCCATTTCTCGGAGTCGATATCTGATATCGCCTCGTTGTAGGTTTTGGGATCATCACCATGAGCACCATTACCTATGAGGAACATTTCCTCTACGTCCTCTGAAATAATACCTAAGTATCTTTCAGGGGGATGGGAAAACTCTTTCCGATCTACGAGGTGGAGGAGGTAGTGTTCTTATTGGCTCAACCTGATTTGGTTCCAACTTGGTCCTTAGCTCGTTCTACTTGTGAGACTTTCTCATCAAGCTTAATCTGCTTTCCAATGCCGCTATCTTGAATAAACTATTTTTCAAGAAAGATGGCATGTCGACTCACAATCACATTGTGGTCTTCTGGAATGTAGAAATAGTATCCTAATGACTCTTTAGGATATCCTATGAATCGAGCTCTAAAGGACCTAAACTCTAACTTGTCCGCTTGTTGTCTTTTGACATGAGCCGGACAACCCCAAATTCTGAGATGACTCAGACTTGGTTTCTTACCGTGCCATATCTCATACGGTGTGGTAGGAACGGTTTTAGAGGGAACCCTATTCAGTAAATAGATTGAAGTTAATAATGAATGTCCCCAAAGAAAATCAGGGAGGTCTGTGAAGCTCATCATGGATCGAACCATATCCAATAGAGTCCGATTTCTCCGTTCTGAAACCCCGTTGAGTTGAGGTGTTCCTGGTGGAGTCCATTGAGAGACTATGCCATTTTCCTTAAGATAGTCTAGGAATTCCCGGCTAAGGTATTCACCTCCTCGATCTGATCGAAGAACCTTAATGGGTTTTCCAGTTTGTTTTTCTACTTCATGTCTGAATTCTTTGAACTTTTCAAAAGCTTCAGACTTGTGTCTCATAAGATACACATACCCATACCTAGACAGATCATCGGTAAAGGTAATGAAGTAGACAAAATTGCCTCTAGCCGGCACATCAAATGGGCCGCACACATCAGTATGTACTAGGGCAAGGAGATCTGTGGCCCTCTCCCCATGTCCAACAAAAGGGAGTTTAGTCATTTTGCCTTGAAGACAAGATTCACAAGTTGGATATGACTCAAAAGTCAATGGACTCAATAGCCCATTTTTCTCCAATTTGTTAATCCTATCTTCTGCTATATGACCTAATCTCAGGTGCCATAGATATCTGTCGTTTGGACTATCCCTAGGTCGTTTGGCATTCACGTTTTGCTCGATAGTTAAAATAGGTACATCAATATGCAACTGATAAAGACCATTAACAAGGAAACCATTTGCAATTTTATTTCTTTCATAAAGAATGTTACAATGGTCCTTAAAGAAGGTGATCACATAACCTTCTTGTGCTAAGCATGAAACAGAAATCAAATTCCTGCTAGCTGCAGGCACATAATAACAGTCTTTTAAAACTAAGTCTAAACCAGATGGTAATCGAAGAGGGTATGTTCCCACGGCTACTGCAGCAACTCTTGCTCCATTACCGATGCGTAGGATCATGTCTCCATCCCTCAGCCTCCTGCTATCCTCAAGACCCTGCATAGAAGTGCACAGATGAGCACTAGAACCAGAGTCAAGCACCCAACTGGATGCAGAAGAAACCGTAAGGTTAGACTCAATAACGAGCATACCTCCAGAAGGACCTTCCTTCTTGTTCTTCAGGGTGGCCAGGTAAGTAGGGCAGTTCCGCTTCCAATGGCCGTCGCTGTTGCAATGGAAACACTTTCCTTTGCCATCGACCTTTTTCTTCGGTTCTGCCTTCTTCTTCTTTGATCCTTCCACCTTTTGCTTTTTCACAGACTTCTTTTTCTTTCCATAAGACTTTCTTTTGGAAGAAGTCCGTTCCATAGCAAGAACTGAGCCTTTAGAACCTTTCATAGAAAGCTCAGCGGTAACCAGCATATTCATCAACTCGGCCAAGGAATTTTGAAGTTTATGCATGTGGTAATTCATGATGAATTGCCCATATGCATCAGTCAAGGATTGCAGAATAATATCGTTCTGCAAGTCCAAGTCCAACTTCACACCGAGCTTCTCAAGCTCTTCCATGTCCTTGATCATTGTCAGACAGTGATCTTGGACTGACTGCCCATCACGCATCTTAGCCTTAAAAAGTCATTTCGTGACTTGATATTTGGCTGCGCGACTCTGTTCACCAAACATCTCCTGCAGGTGAGCCAACATTTGGCGAGCAGTCCCGATATCTTCATGTTGGCGCTGGAGCTCATCAGACATCGAGCCCAACATGTAAGTATCTGGCCTTATTATCTTCGTCAATCCATTTTTCCAGAGACGCTCTCTGTTCAGTGGATGGACGAGCTGGTAAGGTGGGAGGGTCCTGGTCCAAAACATGTGTTAACTTCTCTGAACCCAAAATAATTTTGTAGTTCCTGAGCCAATCTTTATAATTGGGTCCAGTCAGTCTATGTGTGTCTAGGATACGTGCCAATGGGTTGGACGCAGACATTTTCCTGTAGAGAGTCAAAGATTCTAGTTAGATACTGTAATTTTGACTTGACCAATTTGTTTAGGGATTTTATTTTTAAACAAATTAGCTCCCACTATTTTCTCGGATCCCTACACTCCCTCTGTAGAGATGCGAAAATCTCCACGATTAATGATTTCTAGTGGGTGGTGCGGTCTCACCAACTGACTCATCACCTCACCTAACAGTTATTGGTGATGGGTTAGCCAATGAGTGAACAACTCTTGTTCAATGATTCTCTAATCATGGTGCACCCAAACTTGGTCTCTAATTCATGAATCTCACCGTATCCGGAATATTGATCCACTCCTTAGTTAAGTCAGACCCACCATTTGCATAGACTGGGTTCCTAATTGGAGTCTCTCACCGTATCCGAAATATTGAGCCCAACTCATCCTCCAGCCCATAGCATCCAATGCCTAATAGACATGGTTGCATCTTCCCGGTGCAACTGAGCCACTGTATCCAGCCGAGAACAATCAACCCCGGGAAGGGCCCGCACGTCTACAATGGTGGAAGACCTCAGACTTAATCTTTTCTTAGGGAGAATTGATTCAGGTCTCATTAAACTAGACTTGGCTTAGTCATAACAATTATGACTAACCTAGTGGCATGGGTTAGCTCGGATTATTGACCACCTCAGATCAGAACTGTGTCAACAGATATGGCCAGGTAAGTGAGACCGGTGGAAGGAATATGCCGTTAACTCGCACAAGAACGCATTCAGGTCGAGTAGCTTCCAATTAAAAACCAGTCGGTCGTCTGTGCCAAACTTACCTTAGACACCAAATTGTTGAGTCAGAACCAATTGGGTTAGCCTACAATCCAGACTCTAACCTCTGAGCCTAATTAGGTCTTGCTTGATCGTGACTCGATCTTGACCCAGACTTAATCCTATTAGGCTGGTCAATTTAAGCATTGTTGATCCCATCTAACCAACTCTTGATTCGGTTTGATCAACCGCTTAGACCTAATTGAGCTACCCAAGCCCGAACCCAGTATTATGAATATGTCTTAGATCTGAAATTCTCAATTTTAGACCTAATTAATATTCCATAAACTTAATTCTTAATTAAGTTGGGTTCATAAACAAAATATGCACAATAAATCCTAGGGTTTCAGGATCTAGGGTTTTGCAGAAAGTAAGTTTTGGGTTTCTGATTAAGGACGAACACGCAGCACCCCTACACGTCATAAGAACACCCCATCGAATGGGAAGAGAGGGCCTTTAAACCCTTCTTCGTTCTTATGACCGGACGGCCAAGAGGAACGCCTTAATCAGGAACATGTAAATCTACAAAACAGTTATAGATCTATATCATATATCTCATATACAAATTTAGATCTAATCAATGGCATATTTTGCATACATCTCATGTATCAAATCATGCATATTTTCAGATCTAAATTATCTCATAATAATCTAAAAAATTAGATTTAAATTGATCTAATCAAAATAAATTCTAATCTAGACAATTATGTAGAACTATTCTACAACTAGTCTAGTCATGCATCTATCATATCTCATATGATATTTAAAATTAAATAATTTTTATTTGCTGTTTATCAGATGTTATTATAACACTTATAATATCAAGAAAATAGTAAATAAGAAGATCTAAAATATGATTTAATCAGATTAAATCAAAGACATGCAAAACTATTCTATAGAACTATTCTATTCTAGAACTAGTCATGCATATCTTCATGTAATCTTAGATCCAAATCATTTAATTTTAATTTTTTCTGATTTCAGATCTGATCACATCTCATGTGACATCTGAAATCACTTTATTTTCTAATTAAAATAAAATTAAAATCAGATCTAAACAATTTAGAACCATGGCTCTGATACCAGTTGAAGGGAAATCCTGATTTCCCGGTCCAGGTTCGTCCAGATCTGATTCAGATCAAGAGATATATTTCAAAAATTTTCTCTTGATCTCAATCAGATCTTGATATGTTTTAGATCTGATTCTTATTATTTTAATAAATAAAATAAAATAAGATAAATTAAATCAAATTTAATTTACCTGATTTGGGTAATCCTATTACCCTGTAGATGATCCTGATTGCAGCGGAAGGTTCTGGATCTTAGCCACGCAAGCGCCTGGCCTCTACCGGTATCCACTCGGGTTGGATCTGGAGATCCTCTTCTTCTCTATCACACCTCCAAAAATCAGATCTGGATCTGATCTGGAGGATCTTCAAAACTCTTTTGAAGATCTGCAGTCGTCCTTTTGCAGCAGCGCAGCCTTCTTGCTTTTGATCGCCTTTCCTTGATCTGAATCGCACCAACCTAAGTCCAAAACTCTTTTGGACGTGGAGAGCAAGGGGAGAAGAGACTATGGCATGGAGAAGGAGGGGAGAGGCAGCCTTGGGGCGTGGGTTTCTCAATTGAATTCATTAGAATTAGGGTTGGGCGCAGGGTCTTATTTATAGACCTCTTGTGATCCAACTCCTCTTCCTCTCAACCAATCACAACCCTTTGTGAAATCAGATCTAAATCTGATTGGTTGGAATAGAGACCCCTGGATTCCTCCTTAGAGGGGCCTAAGACCAGTCAAACTGGATTCTTAGTAGAACTCTGATTGGAATCCAAAAGGGAGGTGGAGTCCTTGTCCAACAAGGACTCCTAGGCGCCTCCTACTTGGGCTCACGCCACCCTTGGCGTGCGCCCTTCTCCTTGCCAGGTTCTGGCAGGGGGACAGGCCCCCACCAGCTCTCCAATAGGTGCATGACATGTGGTCAAAAGTCAAAGGGTCAATGGTCAACGTTTGACCAGTCAAAGGTAGACTTTTGACCAAAGTCAAAGAACAAGAAATGGCAGGTGACCAAAAATGGCAGGTAATGTCTTACAAATAAGACAACCTATTCTGACTTGGACAACCTCCAGTCAGACCATATGAAGGCCTCTGATTGAGCACAAACTCCTTTGGCTCAGTCAGGACAACTTATTTATGATAGTAAAAGAAGAACGTTAGGTTCAATCGAGTGCTAGCACGATTTCCTTGAACCTAATTGAATCTCATTCAGATCAATTGAACTAGATCAGTTCAATTGATGATCACCAGATTCAAACCCTTGTTTGTGTGACCCAGTTAGGTTCAGTTCTGTATGGTAATGGGATATGTCATGATCTCTATCATAGATAAGTGAAAGATAGTCAAATGAATAAACAGTCTCTTCTAAAATCAAACCCTGTTTGTTACCAGTTAGGTTCAATTCTATATGTGTAATGAGGATGTCATGATCTCTATCAGACATAACATCAAAACCTTCAATAGATCAGAACTCTATTCGAACAGCTAAGAATGATCGATCATCAAATCATCTAATTGCTCCAAAATCTACTAGGACAGCCTAGCAGTATATGGTGCAACCCATCAGGAGCTGAATGCGAACCTCTTGGTGCAGCTACTTGTGTGATTATTTTCTATCTTGAGCCCCGATCAGATTAGGTTAAGGTAAACTCGTCAAACCCTAGTCTCTATCATAGATAATCATCGATTCAAGCTGTGTGAAATCCTAAATAGAAACTCTTTCTATTATTTCACTCTACCATGGCCATGGCGCTGGACTTGAATTCCATGATCATCATGGCTGCTTCCTCACCACCGAAGGTAATAGATTCCATCGATGCAATCCAGTTCTATAATGAACATGCTAGGCCAACATACACCTCAGAATTTGAATGGCTAGAAAACATCAGTGTAGTCAAACTATAACACCAAGATGAACTACCGATGCATCTCAGGTCAAAGAACCAGACACACCAACTACAGCACTCGATCAGTCATGACGAGAAGGTAGACTTCCTGATGATACTTGAGTGGTCCACAGCTTAGTGCCTCATTCTCTAATGAGTACCTGTACTCTCACTCTCGGTGTCTCCACAACCGTAGACTCAAGACTCATCTACTAAAAGAATGATGTACACCAACCTTCCGGATCAATCAACCATTCCTCAGATGATCCTATGTCGGGAGCATTTTATGAGTTAATAAATGATTATTCATATCTTAAATTTTCAACTCTAAAAATATGAATTATCATTACTATTAACTCAAAGATGTATCACAGACACAAATACACATAGTGATAAAAAATAATCCAATTTTATTGATTTAGTCAAAAATTATAATTTTGCTCCTAAAGTATGTTACAAGTGTCGCCAATCCTAGCTTCTAGGCACATATATCTAACAGAAAGGCTGGAGAAATTTTGCAAAGACATGTGGAACTAAGGAGGTCTTGATCTCGTGCAAAATATAGAGAAATCTGAGTAAAAATTGGATAAAAAGTCTTGAATGAATCTATTGAAGTCTGGTGAAATCTAGCCATTCAATAGGAATCCAATGGACCAAAAATCATGAAATGATGTGTATAAACCCAAATAGGTCGATTAAATTGTATTCGTTGATCATAAGTGTTGATGAAGAAAATCTAACCGCTGATCGTGCATGGAGTCCTAACACCATCGGAGAGCTCTCTCCACCATCGGCATCATCCCTTGGATCGAGCGTTGCCAATTGGAGGATCGATCCGTATGAAGCTAAAATAGGAAATTCACCTCAACCATCTGATCTTAACCATAAGTCAACTATAGCCGCACGATCGCATAATATATTCCCTAAAACTGCATGACCGGCTGCAACCCGCACACCACAATGAATCAACCGCCTCCTTTCTCTGATGAAAAGTCCTAAAATGCTCCGTGAGCCATGATAGAGTTTTCTGTAAATCCTTAAGATCTAGGTCCTCCACGTGTCACTCCATGATTATATCGATTTTTGCTGAGCGGCGGTCCATGCCTGGATCGTGGACTGGCTGAGGCTTCCATACGTTTAGTCCGACTAGTGTGGCTGGCTTGGCGCACTGGCTTCATGGCTTGGTTCGGTGTATTGGAACGCGTCGACTGATATGGTGCAGCGTGCTTGAGCCAACTAAGCCGGTAGATTTTTTTTATTTAATTTTTATTTATTTTATTTCTTTAAAAATTCATATCTTACTTTTCTCCATTTTAGCTCTATTTTGCTCAAAACTTATTTCATTATGATAAAAAAAATAAGCTCTTTTATTGATAATAAAATTTATTTTTATTTTTATATTTTTTAATTAATTTTTAATTAATAAAAATATGAATCTTCAAAAATAATTATCAATTAATTATAATCTTAAAAACATAATATAAATTAATTGATAAATTGATACTTTTATAGATAAATTTATGAACTATCAGTAGTTCACTTGGAGCTAGCGTCGCTAACTTGGAGAGAAGGCGGCCATGATATTTTCCTCCTCAGGATCTATTGGATATCAAAACTGCTGAAGGCTGGGGTAGACTCCTTACTTTCTAGATACTTCTTCATGCTTCCTCTCAAGCCTCAAAACTACCACTAACTTGCCCCACCATGAAATAGGGAATTACTTTCAGCCAATCTGTCTCTAGTCCTTAGCTACCCTCAACTCCTGCAATTAGAGCTTCATACTAACTCCAATTTCATGTGGGGAATTCGAGGTACAGCATGTATCGATAACAATTTCTTCTGGAATTGACTAAAAAACCACACCCGCACAAAAAGTCACCGATGCACCATCCACCATAGAGGACGCAAAAATCTTCAGGAGGGTCCTCTCTATCTTCAGGGGAGCTCAGTAGTAGCCATAAGAATATTGACCTCATCGCTCGATGTTTGGCTTCATTCAAATGGTCCTCTACTATAAAGTCAGCCAATATCTGAGCCTTGATATCCTGAGGTTGAAAATGAATGTAATGCCGTGAGCTTGAATTGCCCATTCAGAGGTATCTGCTCAATGAAGAGCTGCCTTGAAAGGTTGAATTAGTGAGGAGTGTTACGGTGTGCCCCTAAAGAAGGTTGGAGGTCCCGGGCTAATATAATAGTGCATAAGTTATTTCTCTAGCTTAGTATACCTAGTCTCAGCATCCCTTAGAACTCGCGTTATATAGTAGATATGCCTTTGCACTTTTGCCTCTTCCTTGACTAGGACTGCTGCGAGGGCCATGGGCACTGCGGGTACAAAAATAACTCTTCTCAAATTTGGACTTAGCCAACAGAGAAGGTGTGCCAAGGTAGTTTTTTAGTTCCTCAAACACTTGTTGACATCAGGAGTCCAGTAGAAGTTCTTCGACTATTTGAGGATCTGAAGAAAAAGGCATACATCACCCGACTAACCTAAAAATGAAGCATTCAGAACTGCTAACCTTCGCTCATTAGGATACTAAATTTTTTTTAATTATCTTGTGGCACTCATCTCTTGAATGGTTCGAATTTTCTCTGAATTTGCTTCGACCATCTCTTGATACCATAAACCTCAAAAACTTTTTGAGGTTACCCAAAGCACATTTGGTCGGGTCACTTCATCCTGTACTTTCGGAGTGCAGAAGGTCTCCTTCTAGGTCTGCAATATAATTTATAGAAAAGCGGCTCTTAACAACAGTCACTACATAGACCTCCATGTTGCAGTCGATCTTTCCTTGAAGATTTGTTCAAGGTGCTGTAGGTGGCACCTACATTGTAAGCCCAAAGGACATAATTCTGTAAACAATAAAGACCACACAGTAATAAAAGTAATTTCTCCTCATCTTTAACACATCTAGAGGAATTAAAACGAGAAGACAATCCTGAAATGAAGCTCATGGCCCGAAGGCATCTATCAGCTAATCAATCCTAGGCAGAGGGTAGCTATTTTTTGGGCAACCTTGTTCAATTTTTTGAAGTCTATCACATCCTCCACTTATCATTGCCTTCTTCACAAGACCACATTGGAGACTGATTCGAGTAGGATACTTTTTGGATGAATCCAACCTTGAGAATTTGTCAACCTCCAGATCACTTTTTTCCACTCAGGTGCAAGTCGCCACCATCCGTTCTCCTGGACAAGCAGTGCTGGATCAACAGCCAGACTGGTCCCACATGAATAAGCATTAATAGGATATATCCGAGAACCCCAAGCAAAAACAATCTACATTTCTTATAGGAAGGCGATGAGCCTGACCCTCTTCTCACGCCAGCTCTGAAGAGTATGATCCTTTCCCGATCATTCAAAGAAATTGCAATAATACTCTTCTATCTGGGTCGCCTCTTTCAGATTAGATCATCACGAAGATCAACCACCACCGACAAGATCTGGTTACCACGCCTTAAGGCAATTGTATAGCAGTATCTGGTCAGAGCGATCTTCTAACATCTAATATTCCTAACTCGTTGAGAACTTCATTTTAAATAATGCAAAACCACTATCAAAGGCATCTAAATACAGGTTAAAATAGCATATCAGGCTGAAGAGCCTTACACCAAAAAGTTATCCCTAATAACTTTGATTGCCGGTACGCCGCTACTACATGGCAATATAATATTCTATCGGCAAACATTGTCCAATGAAGCCCACCAATGAGAAATTCATCGATCAGTGATACTAGTAAGGATATGTTGCAGAAAGCATCAAAAAAAAATACTATAAGCGCCACTTATCAATTAAAACTGGCGTACATCATAGCAGCAATGTTAAAAAACTACAACATATCATTATGCAGAAAAATTGAACCCTTTGAATCTTCCTTAAAGAAGCAATGTCTTCAGTCTCTATCTTTTACAAGCTCTTGCATCCACGTGCCCCACCTATCGAAGTCCTCCAAAATTATTAATGATCTTTGAGAGTTGGTCGATCTTCTATGGCTCCTCCTCCAGAGGTCTTATTGTAGCAGAGCGCCTGACGATCCCCCTTCCTACAGGCCGACATCAACAAAAATCCGACCCAATGCTGGCCTCTGCACTAATAGCTCCTCGATCTCGTCTTGAGCTAGAGAATGCTATGCGTTACAGGCTTCATCGAACCCTAGTCTCGCGGCGTAGAACATGCACTAGGTAGACGGCAGGACTGGGGATTTTACTTGCTAGGGTGAAAACCATAGCTTGTCTGATTTTGTAGTTTGCTCCTTGATCTCCATCAGTACTTGCATCTTTGAAGCATTGAGGGGAGTAGTTATTGAACCTTTGAGGAGGGGATTCCACCACCGTGCCCTTTGGTCGAGCCCTCGTCGACGAGCTGAAGAAGAGTTCAGGCTTGCCTATCTTGAGGGGTTCTCGAGCGTGACGTCCTTCGCTGACTTTTCTATGCTACGGGTTACAGACTCTTCTGCCTGCCACTCACCCATGGCCTCATCATCCTTTGCTTTAGGCTTCCTCTAGGTAAACCATCTATCTAAGCCACAATATCAGCAAAATCCATGGGATATCTCCTCTCCAGAGAGAAAATAAATCATTCTTCTAAAGACCAACCTCAGTGCTGCCAAAGCAATGGATTGGTCCAAGTTCCAAGATCTCCAGTGCAGCAACAAAAGCGACTGACGAAAGCTCGAAAGGACCTCCTTCCTCTTGCTGATGTTGAATGAGGAAGTTTGAACCTTATACCTTGATGTCGGCTGCTAATGAAATGAGCCATAAATTGATACTTATTTGATCGAAAGATTAGGTGTACCGAGCTTTAGGCTCGAGTACCAAATTTCTGTCCTCCTGTTCCTAAACAAATTGCGGGGTATAAAAAGGGCTATTGAGAGGGCCTCTCCTTATTTCTCCTATTTAAGAAATCGGTATCTTCATCCGTTAAGAAAAGAGATTAACCTTCTCTTTAAGAAATTGGAGCCTTCAATTCTGCAATTAGGATGTGGTCCTCCTATTTTTGATGCTGCTGCTTTTCCTTCGTCAGAATGAGGTTCACCTCCAATTCCTAACAATAGTTGATGGAGCTCAAAAGGCCATAAAGGCCTCTCCCCATTTTCTCCTATTTAAGAACCAGAGATCTTCACCCTCGGTTATAGAGGTAACCTCTTGTAAGAACCTGAGGTCTTCACCCTGCTCTAAGATGATGTTAACCTCCTGTTAAGAATCGGAGGCCTTCAGTTCCGCATCATGGATGAGGTTCCCTTCTGTCCTACATGTGGTTGACCTTTTTCTCATTAGGCATGAGGTTCACCTCTTGTTCCTAATGAAGTTGCCGGACATAAAAAGAGCCATTGAAGGCCCTTTCCATTTTCTCCTCTTTAAGAACGAAAGGTCTTCACCCTCATCAGACGGAATTAACCTCCCTATTGAACCCAAGATAAGATTATATTCTGACTCTATCTTTCTTACTTTATCAAAAGAGAAGAAAACCATCTAAAGAAATAAGAAAAGATATTTTGGAAGAAAATCAAAAGATTTCTAAAACCACGGAGAATCTAAAAGATCTGATTCTAAAGCCAAACAAGGGCAAAAGACATTCTAAAAGATTAACAAATCTGAGCCTCCTATTCGTTACAAATGTAATAAAGAGGGACATTATGCAAGCCAAATTATGTCACTGGTACACCAATATGAAACAATCAGATATCTAGAGAAAACAAAACACTTGGAAGAGATCGGACAAAAGCCAATGATCTTTTGTGAGTCTAAACAATGACTCAAAGGAAGAATTAGATGATACTGAGGAATATTGTTCGTGTTGTGATGATTGATCATACTAATTCCAAGCACAGACGAATTCTAGTGTTGTCTAATGAAGAGATATTATTTGGATATGATTGATTCTCTACTCAAGAAAAGGAAATCCAAATCCCAAAGTTCTTTGCCCTAATTAAGAGGACAGAAGATCAAACCAACTTCTTCAAAATCTGAAGAATTTATAATCTTGATGAGGTATTTTGAAGACTAAAGATAGCCGACAAAAGGCAAAAAGCAATCTTGAGATTTCTTAGGGAACAACCTAATTAAGTCTAATTGACTCTTTAAACAAAAGAGTTACAATTCCTAAGAAAGATATCTATTGAAGTTAGAACAAGGTCAAGATTTAAATAAATCTAGAACTTACATCATATTTAAAGGAAAATCCTTAGACTTGAAAAGAAGAACACTTTGAATAATTTCTAGACTCTATGGAAAATATATTTAACAAATGGTTCTATGAAATCTTCTAATAAATAGAGAATATATAGTTCATAAACACATTGCTCTTTGACTCTTGTGCCGATAAATTGTATCAAAGGTAGAAACTAGTCGTCATCTAGATACCTTGATAAAATGCACATAAGATTCAAACCGCAATGGAGGAAACTTAGGCAAACCAACAAAATCTGAGGTCAGTTTGAATAGGAAAAACCTATTATTTTAACCTCAATTCTAACGGTAAGAACCTTAAAAAATACAAGGAAGTTATATTAGGAACCCCACCCCTTTAACTCTGATTAGATCTTTTACCATCTCCAGAGAGGAATATCTACGCCAAGTAACGGTCAAATATAACACTAAATTCTATTCTAACCAAGAAGAACAATTTCTTAATTCAGACAAAACAAGTTGATACGAATAAGACAGAATTAAGAAACCTAGAAACAAAATAAAATAATAAAATAAAAAACTAAGTTTTATATTTCAGAAGACTTCTTCTCTCCAATTCAGCAAAATAACTCTTGAAAAGCTGTCTACAAAATAGAAAGTTCAATCCTAGGTCTGATCTAGACTTACTAAAAATCCAGTCTGTAATCACTCTTATATGAGTAAGATTTCTGATGCATTATCGACTTTGTCTTTTCAACAAGGAACCTGAAGATAAGAAAAAAAGACAAAGGGTAAACAACCTTATGAAGAGAGAACAAAGATGAATATCTATCTCTCCTCATTGTTACCACCCAGGCCGTTCCTTGAACTTATCTATTGATATACTTTGAAGCTGGGAACACATCCTTTGAAGACAGGAATCGAAAACAGAAAATCATAGACATCCTTGGTAAAAAGCATTTAGTGGGAAGGGAGAATTCCTTGAAATCCATCAAAGAATAATTCAACTTGTAGGAGAACAGATAACACCCACACTGAAGCATGTCTCTTTATGATCTTTGCAGATAAAAGAGATCCATACAATGGTCAAGTAAAAAGACTATTATGGAAAAGGCTGCACAGATTCTTTAACTCCTAACTCATTGAAGACATCTCTTCAAAGAAATAACTAACCCAATGAAGAACAAAATCTCTTGAAGAAGCAACACACACCAATATGATTGTTGCATCCAAAGCTTTTCTACTTTGGCAACCAATCATAATAATAAAAGGTTTCTGCTTCTTCAAGAGATTTTGTCTCATTGGGTTGGGTTACTCTTTGAAGAATGTTCGATGAGCCAGAAGTTATACCTATTGAGCCATTTCAATAATCAAGTCTTAACTTGACCATTGTTGGCACATTCAATTTTAATCCGCAAAGATCATAAGAGACATGAGTTCAGCAATGGGTTGCTTATTGTTCCCTACATTGGAACATTTATCCTGATGATTTCAAGAACTTCTCCTTCTCAACTAAAATGCTTTCACCAAGGATGTCATGGATTTTCTATATTCGAGATTCCTTTTCAAAAGAGTCTCATTCTCAAAGATAAACATAATTAGTTCAACCGGAAAGGCCTGGTGGTAAAATGAGGAAGATTAGATACTATCTGTTTTTTCTAAGGTTAGTCCTTAGTCTTCTTCTTATCTTCAAGTCCTGTTGAAAAGAAATAAGAGTCAAAATCCATGCAAAAATCTTAAACTCATATCAGATGTTTAAGAGGATTTATGTAAAAGTCTAGATAAGCAGACCTGGATGAACTTTCTATTTCCATAGACAACTTTCAAGAGTACTGACTATTGAGAGGAACAAGGAAATCTCTATAAATATAAAAGAGTTTTTCTTAGTTGTTACTTTATCATTTTAATTTTATTCTAGGTTTCTTATCTACTATTTTTATCAACTGTTTAATGATTGAGAAACGTCTTCTGGTCTGTTAGAATAAAATTTAAGTAAGTTAGGAGCATTTACTGGTGAACTATCTCTCTTGAGATAGTAAAATGTCTAATCAGAGTTAAAAAGGGGTTTCTAATAAATCCGTTTAGATTCTAATCGGTAGAAGTGAGTAAAATATAAGGTTTCCTATACAAACCTAAACCTCAGGAATTTTGCAAATTTGCCCTAAGATCCCCATACGGTTTGAATCTAGTGTCAATTTATTAAGGTATTAAGGGACCAAGTTTCTCTAATACAATTTACCATCGCACCGAGTCATAAGACAATGAATGTTTGAACTTATTCTCCTTTAAATTAATTAAAAATTTCATAAAAACCATTTTTGTTAATAATATTTCCATAATCTATGAATTATCAAAGTGTTTTCAATCATAAGGTTTTCCTTAGATTGACATAAAGGTTCTAAAAGATTGTTCTAATCTTACCTTGTTCTAACTCATAGAACATTTTCAGAATCGACTCTTATTTAAAGAGTCAATAACAGACTAATTAGGCTTGTCCCTAAGCAAATCCTTAAAGATTGGCTTTTTTGTCTTCGCGGTAATCTAGTCTTCGAAATACGCACAAGATTATAAATTCGTCAGATCTTGAAGTTGGTTGATCTAGTCCCGATTTGGCAAAGAACTGTGATTGGAATCTTTTCCTCTGCTTAGAGACAATCATACCAAAAATAAAATGCTCTTCATTAATAACACTAGAATTCACCGATCTTGAATTAGTATTACATAATCACAGCACGAACAATATCACAGATCAATCTAGATTCTCCTCTAAGTAGTAACGCAAACGAATCATGATTTTTCCTAACTTCCAAGCTATTTTCTCAATATCTCCCTATTCTCCTTTGAATCCTTAGAATGAACATTCTTGCAAAGTCCCTCTTGTTACATTTAACAATGGGAAGGCTAGATTGGTTTCTAGAATGTTTTGCCCTGTTAGCTTAGGATTAGATCTTTTAGATTTCATTCTTGGTAGGGACTTTCTGAGATTCTTCTGAGGATATCTTTCCTTAATCTCTTATGTTTTCATCTCTTCTGAAAGATTTCTAGTAGAAATCCAAAGTTGAGAGAAATACACTAGTCTTCTTCCCAAAGTATGCTCATTCCTAATTGCTTTCTGATCTAGCATCATTCAAGTTCAGATCCTACTAGGATTTTTAGATATTTTCCAATACAAATAAATTATAGTACAATCCCTCTTGCCTTAAAATGAGTCTCACTGTCAATAGATAAGGTGGTAAAATTAAAAAAATACTTTCTTCAAAGGTTTTTTCCCCCCCCCCCCTCCTGTTTAGTCTAGAAGTTGTATACTAAAAGAAAGGTTAGGGTAAACCCTGCTCCCTCGCAAGTTCGGTCTAAATACTCAGCTAATGTAATTATAATCGCAGAAGAGTCTCCAATCATCCACTGTCCCTCAGCCGAACTCTCCTTGAACTTTCCTCAGTTGGACTTCCATCATCGGACCCTCGGACTCCCATGCAGTCAACCTTCTTTCAGATCTCCTCACGAACTCTCAGACTTCCTTCAGCTAGACTCCTTGCATCAGTCGGACCCTCAGACCTTTCTCCTCAATCGAACTCCTCCCAGACTTTCTCCTTCATCGGACTTTCCATCAAATCAACCCATCTGA
The DNA here is from genome assembly GCA_006176705.1 of Cocos nucifera. NCBI lineage: Eukaryota > Viridiplantae > Streptophyta > Magnoliopsida > Arecales > Arecaceae > Cocos > Cocos nucifera. The sequence continues at coordinate 65,987 of QRFJ01002010.1, read as the reverse complement.
ACTTCTCCATCCATTAAACTCCATCCAGATTCTCCAGGTTTATCTTTCAAATTTCAACTAGCATCCTCCTAAATCCCCGCAGTGTATTTCCTTAGGAGTCCAAACTCTCCTGAAATGATAATATTCAAAGTCTCACCACCAATGCCTACTTCCTCAATACTTACTATTAATCCCATACGAATGGACACATCACGACAACGGATACACCTCGTAAACAAACTCCATGTGCCTCAGCAGCCTACTACCGATGTTACGGCGTGTCACTTCAGTTTCGTTATAGCTCCATCTTAAAGACCCAGATATTTCTCTAAGCTCATCTTCTCCCCTAAAACCTCTACCGATTCTTAATTGAGCACTCCATTTCTGTGCTATGAAGAGCTTGACGTAATCATCGTAGGTCGCTGGACGCCACCACCACGAGTGATTGAAAACTTATTTTTGTAGGTCACCGATGGAGGACCTCTTCTCTCAACTCTAGCTCGATCCGTACATTAACCAATTTGTACTAAATAGAATTGCGCTAGAGAAAGGCTCATTTGTAAACCTCATTCTTAAAGAAACTCGATTGATCTGTGAGCTTCTCTTCAAAGATCTCTCCATCCGCTTCCTCAATCCCAAGAATCCTCCAATCGAAGATGACTACCCAAAAAGATAACCCGCTTCTATCATCAGATCTGACAGATCCATCTTATGCTACCCATCATCGGATGCTCATCTTCTCCTCCAGCGGCAGCCATGTAGAGTCCAAGCAGTTAACCTGCTGATGCACATTCAGGGCCTCATCGAAAGGTGCAGCCAGCACAACCTCCGATGGGCGGTTCTGCTAGAAAATCTGCTATCGAGATCCAGAAATCGATTCCAAGAAGCGCACTACTAGCATACCCATCGCTCCTGAGAAGAAAAAAAGAGAGTGAGGACCTGTAACAGATCATGATCTTTCCAAAAGACCTTCCCAGTCTACAGTCAGAAGTCTTCAAAATCGATCAGAGAAATCCTCGATTGAACTATAAGAGATCGAGACCGATGATGAGACCCACCACGTCATCTCGCTCACCAACACTCTGCATCGATCCCCCTTTCTCTCCCAAATAATCAAGATCCCATTTTGCCAACTTCAAGCTTCCCAATTTAAAAACGATGAATCTCTATTCCAATGATCACCTAGAGGACCTTCTAAACCATGATGTGCTTCATGACACCCAGACGTCTCTACGAGCTTTTTCATCACCTTGGAGGAAGCAAGTAAGAAATTAGCTACTCGACGTAAGTCAGCGTACATCATCTTCTTTGATCAGAGAGCCATCAGTTTGTGGCTCATGTTGCTAGCAGCCGGCATCCCCGAAGAGGTCAAACTTCTCATCAATATCAACAAAGGAAGGGGAGTAAAACATCTGGGCTTATGTTAACACTACAATGTGCCTGAGCACTGAATAGTCCAAAATCGGGATCAGCTGTTGCAATGGTCCATGTTGAAAGGTCAATCTTTAGAAGAATGACTATATCTCCTGAATGAAGATAGACCCAACGAACTTTGCTATCTGCTAGCTCGAGCTGAAGGATTGTCAGCGGAAGAAGCCTTCAAGTTTGATGAAGAAAACAAATTCTATTCGGAATCAGATTTGTTCAGACTGAGTATCAGAGGGAATATCAAAAATTTCTTTAGATCCCCAAACAAATCTAGAACTCCTTAGATTAAGTTATGAAGTAATAAAAAAAATAAAAATAAAATAAATAAAATCTAAATTTAATGTATCTCTTAGTTTGGGTAACATACAGATGATTCGAGTTGCTAAGATCTAGAATTAGCCAGCAGTACCAGCCTCTATCGAATCAACAGCAGGATCGAAATCTCGTCTTCTCAAATCTGTACTCCAAATATCAGATCTAGATCTAATCTTAAAAGATCTCAAAATGCCTTTTGAATGACGTCGTGGTCTTCGCAGTGTGCCTCTTATTTCCTGGTCGCTTTCTTCTTCTTGGATTTGCACAAAGCGAACGCCAAAAACCTAGCGCTGCAAGAGAGAGAGAATCTAAAGAGCTAGAGAGGAGATAGAGGCTATGTGGCATGACAAAAGGTGAAGCTCATAGCTTGGGCAAGAAGGGTTATATAGATCTTAACTTGGCAGCAGGCCAAGTAATCCCGATCAATCATGGCTCTTCGCTGCAACAAATCTAAATTTGATTGATGGGATCGAACATCATCGACCAATTAGATTAGAGTCCCTCACAAACCTCCTTAGGTTGCCGCCAAGACTGATCAAAGAAGAGCTTAGCACCAATCCAAGTACGGGATGAAAGCACGAGTCCACCGAGGGAACTCCAATCGTTTACCTCTGGGTGTATGCTCCCTAACGTGCAGCCCTCCTTTCCTCCTTTTAGGAGGGGACAAGTCCCATCTACCTCCATGGTCATGAAACATGGGCAGATTTTAAGTTCAAAGTCAATATTTGAACAAAAGTCAAAGGACCAAGATAGTAGTAGATGGAGAAAAGTGCAATGTTGGTGCCTAAATTTATTTATAAATTAAGGACAACCCTTTTCTGATCCTGGAACAAGCTCCAGCCAGACTCAAGTAAAGGTTCTTGAGTGAGTCCAAGCAATTGGCTCATCGAGAATAACTTTAATGATCGATTTGGAGGAGAATACAGGCTCAACAATATGGCCACATTTCTTAGGGAGAATTGATTCAGGTCTCATTAAACTAGACTTGTCATAGTCATAACAATTATGACTAACCTAGTGGCATGGATTAGCTCGGATTATTAACCATCTCAAATTAGAACTGAGTCAATAGATATGGCTAGGTAAGTGAGACGGTGGAAGGGATATGCCATTAACTCGTATAATTACACATTCAGGTCGAGTAGCTCCTAATTAAAAATCAGTCGGTCGTATGTGCCAAACTTACCTTAGACACCAAATTGTTGAGTCAGAACCAATTAGGTTAGCCTACAATCTAGACTCTAACCTCTAAGCCTAATTAGGTCTTGCTTGATCGTGACTCGATCTTGACCCAGACTTAATCCTATTAGGTCGGTCAATTTAAGCATTGTTGATCCCATCTAACCAACTCTTGATTCGGTTTGATCAACCGCTTAGACCTAATTGAGCTACCCAAGCCCAAACCCAGTATTATGAATATGTCTTAGATCTGAAATTCTTAATTTTAGACCTAATTAATATTTCATAATCTTAATTCTTTAATTAAGTAGGGTTCATAAACAAAATATGCATAATAAATCCTAGGGTTTTAGGATCTAGGGTTTTGCAGAAAGTAAGTTTTGGGTTTCTGATTAAGGATGAACGCGCAGCACCTCTACACATCATAAGAACATCCCATCGGATGGGAGGAGAGAGCCTTTAAATCTTTCTTCATTCTTATGGCCAGACGGCGAAGAGGAATGTCTTAATCAGGAACATGTAATACTACGAAATAGTTTTAGATCTATATCATATATCTCATATACAAAATTAGATCTAATCATGACATATTTTGCATACAACTCATGTATTGAATCATGCATGTTTTCATATCTAAATTATCTCATAATAATCTAAAAAATTAGATTTAAATTGATCTTATCAAAATAAACTCTAATCTAGACAACTATGTAGAACTATTCTACAACTAGTCTAGACATGCATCAATCATATCTCATATGATGTTTAAAATTAAATAATTTTTATTTATCTTTTTTTAAATGTAATCATAATAATTATAATATCAAGAAATAGTAAATAAATAGATTTAAAATATGATTTAATCAAATTAAATTATAAACATGCAAGACTATTCTATAGAACTATTCTATTTTAGAACTAGTCATGCATATTTTCTAATCTTAGATACAAATCATTTAATTTTAATTTTTTTCTAATTTTAGATTTGATCACATCTCATGTAATATTTAAGATCACTTATTTTCTAATTAAAATAAAATTAAAATTAGATCTAAATACTTTAGAACCATGCTCTGATACCAGTAGAAGGAAAATCCTAATTTTTCAGACCAAGTTCGTTCAGATCTGATCGGATCAAGAGATATATTTCAAAAATTTTTCTCTTTGATTCAGATTAGATCTAGGATGTTTCAAATCTAATCTTTATTATTTTAATAATTAAAATAATTTAAATAAATTAAATCAAATTTAATTTATCTTGACGTAGGGTAATCCTATTATCCATTGATGATCCTGTAAGCAGCGGAAGGTTCTGGATCTAGCCATGCAAGTGCCTGATCTCTATCGATATCCACTCAGGCTGGATCTAGAGATCCTCTTCTTCTCTATCATATCTTCAAAAATTACATCTGGATATGATTTGGAGGATCTTCAAGACACCTTTCAAAGATCAGCAGTTGTCCTTTGCAGCAGCACAGCCTTCTAGCATTCTGTCGCCTTTCTCTCATCTGGATTGCACCAACTTGGATCCCAAACTCCTTTGGGCATGGAGAGGAGAGGGAGAAGATGGGCTTGGCATGAAGGAGGAGAGGAGAGGCAGTCTTGGGGCATGGAAATTTTCAATAATTCTCATATACTCCTTGAGTTAGGCGCAGGGTCTTATTTATAGACTATGCATGATCCAACTCCTCTTCTTCCCAACCAATCACAACCCTTTGTGAAATCAAATCCAAATCTGATTGGTGGGAATAGAGTCCCTTGGATTCCTCTTTAGATGGTGCCTAAGACCAATCAAACTTAGTTCTTAGGAGAAGTCTAATCGAAATCCAAAAAGGAGATGGAGTCCCTATCCAACTGGGACTCCTGGACGCCTCCAGCTTGGGCACACGCCAAGGGTGGCGTGCGCCCTCCTCCTTGCTAGGTTCTGATAGGGGGACAAGCCCCCACCAGCTCTCCAATAGGTGTGTGACATATGGACAGAAGTCAAAGTATCAATGGTCAACATTTGACCAGTCAAAGGTTAACTTTTGACCAAAGTCAAAGGACGAGAAATGGCAGGTGACCAAAATTGGCAGGTATTATCTTACAAAATAAGACAACCCTTTTCTGACCTTGACAGACTCCAGTCAGACCAAGTGAAGGCCTCTGATTGAGCACAAACTCCTTTGGCTCAGTCAGGACAACTATTTATGATAGTAAAAGAAGAATGTTAGGTTCAATCGAGTGCTAGCACGATTTCCTTGAACCTAATTGAATCTCATTCAGATCAATTGAACTAGATTAGTTCAATTGATGATCACCAGATTCAAACCCTTGTTTGTGTGACCCAGTTAGGTTCAGTTCTATATGGTAATGGGATATGTCATGATCTCTATCATCGACATCATCGAAACTCCTTTCGATGGATCAGAACTCTTCTGATTCGAACAGCTAGAATGATCGATCATCTAAATCATTCTAATTGCTCCCAAAATCCATACTAGTGACACCTAGCAGTATATGGTGGCAACCCATCAGAGCTGAATGCGAACCTCTTGGTGCAGCTACCTGTGTGATTAAGTTCTTCTATCTTGAGCCCCGATCAGATTAGGGTTAAGGTGAACTCGTCAAACCCTAGTTTCTATCATATGATGTAATCATTCGATTCAAGTCTGATGTGAAAACCTAAATAGAAACTCTTTCTATTATTTCACTCTACCATGGCCATGGGCTTCTGGACTTGATTCTCATGATCATCATAGGGCTGCTCCTCTACCACCGAGGTAGATAGATTCCATCTTGATGCAATCCAGTTCCTATAATGAACATGCTATAGCCAACATACACCTCAGAATTTTGAATGGCTAGGAAACCAAGTCATGGTGTAGTCAAACTATAACACCCTCAAGATGAACTACCGATGCATCTCAGGTCAAAGAACCAGACACACCACTACAGCATCGAGTCAGTCATTGACGAGAAGGTAGACTTCCTAATGACTACTCGAGGTGGTCACGCTCAGTGCCCTCATTCTCTAATGAGTACCTGTACTCTCACTCTGGTGTCTCCACACCGTAGACTCAAGACTCATCTACTAAAGAGAAGTGATTGTACACCAACCTTCCGGATCAATCACCATCCTCATGATGATCCTATGGTCGGGAGCATTTTATGAGTTAATAATGATTATTCATATCTTAAATTTTCAACTCTTAAAAATATGAATTATCATTACTATTAACTCAAAGGATGTATCACAGACACTAAATACACATATGTGATAAAAAATAATCCATTTTATTGATTTTAGTCAAAATTATAATTTTGCTCCTAGAAGTATGTTACAAGTGTCTGCCAATTCTAGCTTCTAGGGCACATATATCTAACAGAAAGGCTGGAGAATATTTTGGCAAGCAATGTGGGACTAAGGAGGTCTTTGATCGTCAAAATATAGAGAAATCTGAGTAAAAATTGGATTAAAAGGAGTCTTGAATGAATTCTATTGAAGTCTGGTGAAATCTAGCCATTCAATAGGAATCCAATGGACCAAAAATCATGAAAATTTGATGTGTATCAACCCAGAATAGGTCTGATTAAATTTTGATCGTTGATCATGTGTTGATGGAGAAAATCTAACCGCTGATCGTGCATTGGGAGTCCTAATCACCATCGGAAGCTCTCTCCACCATCGGATCATCCCTTGGATCGAGCGTTGCCATTGGATGGCGATCCGTATGAAGCTTAAAATAGGAAATTCCCTCCACCATCTGATCTTAACCATAATCAACTATAGCCGCACGATCGCATAATTACTATTCCCATAAACTGCATGGACCGGCTGCACCGCACACCACAATGAATCAACGCCTCCTTTCTCTGAGTGAAAAGTCTAAAATGCTCCGTGAGCCATGATAGATTTTCTGTAAATCCTTTAAGGATCTAGGTCCACCACGTGTCACTCCATGATTTATCGATTTTTGCTGAGCTGGCGGTCCATGCCTGGATCGTGGACTGGCTGATGGCTTCCATAGTTGAGTCGACTAGTGTGGCTGGCTTGGCGCACTGGCTTCATTGGCTTGGTTCGGTGTATTTGGACGCGTCGACTGATATGGTGCAGCGGCTTGAGCCAACTAAGCCGTATGTTATTTTTTTATTTAATTTTTATTTATTTTATTTCTTTAAAAATTCATATCTTCTCCATTTTAGCTCTATTTTGCTCAAAACTTATTTCATTATGATAAAAAAAATAAGCTCTTTTCATTGATAATAAAATTTTATTTTTTATTTTTATTATTTTTTAATTAATTTTTTAATTAATAAAAATATGAATTTCTCAAAAATATGTATCAATTAATTATTAATTCTTAAAAATAAATATAAATTAATTGATAAATTGATGCTTTTATAGATAAATTTATGATACTTATCAGTAGTTCACTTGGAGCTAGCGTCGCTAACTTGGAGAGAAGGTCGGCCATGATATTTTCCTCTCTCAGGATCTATTGGATATCAAAACTGCTGAAGGCTGGGGTTAGACTCCTTACTTTTTCTAGATACTTCTTCATGCTTTCCTCTCAAGCCTCAAAACTACCACTAACTTGCCCCACCAGAAATAGGGAATTACTTTCAGCCAATCTGTCTCTAGTTCCTTAGCTACCCTCAATCCTGCAATTAGAGCTTCATATTCTACTCCATTATTCATGGTGGGGAATTCGAGGTACAGCATGTATTCGATAACAATTTCTTCTGGATTGACTAGAATCAAACCGCACCCGCACAGAAAGCACCGGATGAACCATCCACATATAGGACTCAAAAATCTTCAGGGAGGTCTGCTCTTTCTTCAGGGGAGCTCAGTAGTAGCCATAGAATATTGACCTCATGCTGCTCGAGTTTGGCTTCATCCGAAATGGTGCACTCTACTATAAAGTCAGCCAATATCTGAGCCTTGATTAGCAGCTGAGGTTGAAAATTAATGTCGAATGCCGTGAGCTTGATTGCCCATTCTAGAGGTATCTGCTCAATGAAGAGCTGCCTTGATAGGTTGATTAGTGAGGAGTGTTACGGTGTGCCCCTGAAAAGAAGGTTGGAGTCTCCGGGCTATAATTAATAGTGCATAAGTTAGTTTCTCTAGCTTAGTATACCTAGTCTCAGCATCCCTTAGAACTCGGCTTATATAGTAGATTGGCCTTTGCACTTTTGCCTCTTCCTTGACTAGGACTGCTGCGAGGGCCATGGGGACTGCCAGGTACAAAAATAACTCTTCTTCAAGTTTGGACTTAGCCAACAGAGAAGGTGTGCCAAGGTAGTTTTTTAGTTCCTCAAACACTTGTTGACATTCAGGAGTCCAGTAGAAGTTCTTCGACTATTTGAGGATCTGAAGAAAAAGGCATACATCACTCGACTAACCTTAAAATGAAGCAATTCAGAACTGCTACCTTTCCTATTAGGTACTAAATTTTTTTTAATTATCTTTGGTGCACTCATCTCTTGAATGGTTCGAATTTTCTCTGAATTTGCTTCGATTCCATGTCTTGATACCATAAACCTCAAAAACTTTTTGAGGTTACTCCAAAGGCACATTTGGTCGGGTTCAGCTTCATCCTGTACTTTCGGAGTGCACTGAAGGTCTCTTCTAGGTCTGCAATATAATTTATAGAAGATCGGCTCTTAACAAGCATGTCATCTACATAGACCTCCATGTTGCAGTCGATCTGTTCCTTGAAGATTTTGTTCACTAGGTGCTGGTAGGTGGCACCTACATTTTTAAGCCCAAAGGACATAATTCTGTAACAATAAAGACCACAGTCAGTAATAAAAGTAATTTTCTCCTCATCTTTTAACACCATCTAGATTTGATTAAAATCGGAGAAGGCATCCATGAAAGTGAGGAGCTCATGGCCCGAAGTTGCATCTATCAGCTAATCAATCCTAGGCAGAGGGTAGCTATTTTTTGGGCAAGCCTTGTTCAATTTTTTTGAAGTCTATGCACATCCTCCACTTATCATTTGCCTTCTTCACAAGGACCACATTGGAGATCTGATTCGGATAGGATACTTTTTGGATGAATCCAACCTTGAGAAGTTTGTCAACCTCTTCCATGATCACTTTTTTCCACTCAGGTGCATAGCCACGCATCTTCTCCTTTACAAGCTAGTGCTTGGGATCAACAGCCAGATGGTGCTCCATGAATTAAGCATTAATTATGGATATATCCGAGGGAACCCAAGCAAAAACATCTACATTTCTTTATAGGAAGGCGATGAGCTGCTTTCTGACCTCTTCTCCCAGGCTCTGAACAGTATGATCCTTGTTCCCATCATTCAAAGAAATTGCAATAAGATCTTCTATTGGTTCGCCTTGCTTTTCAGTTAGATCATCACGAGAATCAAGCCCATCCACCGGACAAGGATCTGGTTATCCTCCCCTTTGTAAGGCAATTGTATAGCAGTATCTGGTCAGAGCTTGATCTTTCCTAACTTCTCTAATTCCATAACTCGTTGGAAACTTCATTTTTAAATAGTATGTCAAAACCACTATGCAAAGTGCATCTAAATCAGGTTGGTCAAGAATTGCATTATAGGCTGAAGGAGCCTTTACTACCAAGAAATTAGCCTATAACTTTGATTGCCTTGGGTACCGCCCTGCTACTACAGGCAATATAATTATTCCTTCAACTGGCACAGCATTGTCAGTGAAGCCCACCAATGAGAAATTCATCGATCCCAAGTGATTACTAGGTAAGGATATTTTGGAGAAAGCATCATAAAATAAGATATCTATAAAGCTTCCATTATCAATTAAAACGTGGCGTACATCATAGTCAGCAATGTTTAAAAAAACTACAACCATATCATTATGCAAAAATTGAACCTCTTGTACATCTTCCTTAATGAAAGCAATGGGTTCTTCAGTCTCTATCTTTTAGCAAGCTCTGCCAATCCACTGGCCTCCCCCTATCGAAGTCTCCCAAAATTATGTTGATGATCTTGAGAGGTGGTCGATCTTCTTATGGCTCCTCCCTCCTAGATGGTTCTTATTGTAGCAGCGCCCTTGATCGATCCTCCCTTCCTTCAGGCCGACATCACAAAAATCGACCAAGCTGGCCTTGCCTAATGAGCTCCTCGATCTCGTCTTGGAGCTAGATGCATTCTTCAATATCGTGACCATGGTCATGATGGTAGAGGCAGTACTTGTTGGGATTTTACTTGCTAGGGTGAAACCATAGCTTGTCTGATTTTGGTAGTTGCTCCTTGATCTCCATCAGTACTTGCATCTTTGAAGCATTGAGGGGGAGAGTAGTTATTGAACCTTTGAGGAGGGGAGTTCCACCGTGCCCTTTGGTCGAGGCTCCTTCGTCGACGAGCTTGAAGAAGAGTTCAGGCTTGCCTATGCTTGGGAGGGGTTCTCGAGCGTGGCTGTCCTTCGCTTGACTTTTCTATGGCTACGGGTTTACTAGACTCTTCTGCCTGCCACTCACCCATGGCCTCATCATCCTTTGCTTTAAAGGCTTCCTCTAGGTATAACCATCTATCTAAGCCAGCATATCAGCAAAATCCATGGGATACTTCCTCTCCAGAGAGAAAATAAGATCATTCTTCTAAAGACCATCCTTCAGTGCTGCCATAGCAATGGATTGGTCCAAGTTCCAGATCTCCAGTGCAGCAACATTAAAGCGACTGACGAAAGCTCGAATGGACTCTCCTTCCTCTTGCTTGATGTTGATGAGGAAGTTTGAACCTTATCTTGGATGTCGGCTGCTAATGAAATGAGCCATAAATTGATAGCTTATTTGATCGAAAGATTAGGTTGTACCGAGCTTTAGGCTCGAGTACCAATTTCTTGCTCCTCCTGTTCCTAACAAAATTGCTGGAGTACAAAAAGGGCTATTGAGAGGGCCTCTCCTTATTTTCTCCTATTTAAGAATCGGTGATCTTCATCCTCGTTAAGATGAGATTAACCTTCTCTTTAAGAATTGGAGGCCTTCAATTCTGCATTAGGATGTGGTCCTCCTATTTTTGATGCTGCTGGCTTTTTCCTTCGTCAGAATGAGGTTCACCTCCAATTCCTAACAAAGTTGATGGAGCACAAAAAAGGCCATTAAGAGGGCCTCTCCCCATTTTCTCCTATTTAAGAACCAGAGATCTTCACCCTCGTTATGATGAGGTTAACCTCTTGTTTAAGAACCTGAGGTCTTCACCCTCGTTAAGATGATGTTAACCTCCTGTTTAAGAATCGGAGGCCTTCAGTTCCGCATCAGGATGAGGTCCTCTTCCTGTTCCTCATGTGGTTGACCTTTTTCTTCATTAGGATGAGGTTCACCTCTTGTTCCTAATGAAGTTGCCGGGACATAAAAAGAGCCATTGAGAGGGCCTCTTTCCATTTTCTCCTATTTAAGAACCAAAGGTCTTCACCCTCATCAAGACGAGATTAACCTCCTATTTAAGAACCCAAGGGATAAGATTATATCTGACTCTATCTTTCTTACTTTATCAAAAGAGAAGAAAACCATCTAAAGAAGATAAGAAAAGATATTTTGGAAGAAAATCTCAGAAGATTTCTAAACCAAGGATGAAATCTAAAAGATCTGATTCTAAGCCAAACAAGGGCAAAAGGAATTCTAAAAGATTAACCAAATCTGAGCCTCCTATTTGTTACAAATGTAATAAAGAGGGACATTATGCAAGCAAATGTTATTCTAGGAATATCAAAAGAAGAATCCAGGAGATATCTGAAGAAAACAACTTGGAAGAGATCGGACAAAAGCTCAATGATCTTGTTTGTAGTCTAAACAATGACTCAAAGGAAGAATTAGATGATACTGATGAATATTGTTCGTGTTGTGATTATGATCATACTAATTCAAGCACAGACGAAATTCTAGTGTTGTCTAATGAAGAGTAATTTATTTTGGATATGATTGATTCTCTAAGCTCAGAGGAAAAGGAAATCCAAATCCCAAAGTTCTTTGCCCTAATTAGAGGACATAAGATCAAACCAACTCTTCAAAAATCTGAAGAATTTTATAATCTTGATGAGGTATTTTGAAGACTAAGAGATACCGAGCAGAAAGGCAAAAAAGCCAATCATGAGGATTTGCTTAGGGAACAAGCCCTAATTAAGTCTGATATTGACTCTTTAAAACAAAGAGTTCAATTCCTAGAAAATAGTTCTATTGAGTTAGAACAAGGTCAAGATTTAGAATAAATCTTAGAACCTTGACATCAATCTAAAGGAAAAATCCTTATGATTGAAAACACTTTGAATAATTTCATAGGATCTATGGAAAAATATATTTAACAAAAATGGTTCTATGAAATTCTATTCAAATTTAAAGGAGAATATAAGTTCAAACACATTGCTCTTATGGACTCTTGTGCCGATGTAAATTGTATCAGAGAAGACTTAGTCTCATCTAGATACCTTGATAAATTGACACATAAGATTCAAACCGCTAATGGAGGAAATCTTAGGGCAAACCACAAAATCCTTGAGGTTCAGGTTTGAATAGGAAAAACCTATATTTTAACCTCACTTCTAACGGTTAAGAATCTAAAACAAGGAGTTATATTAGGAAACCCCTTTTTAACTCTGATTAGATCTTTTACTATCTCTCAAGAAGGAATATCTACCCAAGTAAATGGTCAAAATATAACACTTAAATTCTATTCTAAACCAGAAGAACAATTTCTTAATCAACTAAAACAAGTTGATACGAATAAGACTAGAATTAAGAAACCTAGAATAAAAATTAAAAATAATAAAAATAAAAAACTAAGTCTTTTATATTTTCAGAAGATTCCTTCTTCCTCTCAATTCAGCATAACTCTTGAAAGCTGTCTACAAAATAGAAAAGTTCATCTAGGTCTGTATCTAGACTTTACTAAAAATCCTCTTAAATCACTCTTATATGAGTTAAGATTTCTGATGCATTATCTGACTTTGTTTCTTTTCAACAAGGAACCTGAAGATAAGAAGAAAAAGAATAAGGGTAAACAACCCTTAGAAGAAGAACAAGATAAGTATCTAATCTCTCCTCTATTTTACCACCCATGCCTTTCCTTTGAAACTTATTCTATTATCTTTGAAGCTTGGGAAGCACATCCTTTTGAAAAGGAATTCGAATACAGAAAATCCATGACATCCTTGGTAAAGCATTTAGTTGGGAAGGAGAATTCCTTGAAATCCATCAAGGAATAAGTTCAACTTGTAGGAGAACAGATAAGCCAACCCACTACTGAAGTCATGTCTCTTTATGATCTTTGCAGATTAAAAGAGATGCCAACAATGGTCAAGTTAAAAAGACTTGATTATTGAAAAATGGCTCAATAGGTTTTAACTTCTGAGCTCATCGAAAACATTCTTCAAAGAGTAACCCAACCCAATGAAGAACAAAATCTCCTTGAAGAAGCAGAAACCTTTATTATTTATGATTGGTCGCAAAGGTAAGAAAAGCTTTGGATGCAACCAATCATAAATAATGAAGGTTTCTGCTTCTTCAAGAGATTTTGTTCTTCATTGGGTTAGGTTATTCTTTGAAGAATGTCTTCAATGAGTTCAGGAGTTAAAATCTGTTGAGCCATTTTCCAATAATCAAGTCTTTTTAACTTGACCATTGTTGGCATCTCTTTTAATCCGCAAAGATCATAAAGAGACATGAGTTCAGCAATGGGTTGGCTTATCTGTTCTCCTACAAGTTGAACATATTCCTTGATGGATTTCAAGGAATTCTCCTTCTCAACTAAATGCTTTACCAAGGATGTCATGGATTTTCTATATTCGAATTCCTTTTCAAAAGGATGTGCTTCCCATGCTTCAAAGATAATAGAATAAGTTTCAAAGGAAAGGCCTGGGTGGTAAAATGGAGGAGAGATTAGATACTTATCTTGTTTTTCTTCTAAGGGTTGTTTACCCTTATTCTTTTTCTTCTTATCTTCAAGTTCCCTGTTGAAAAGAAATAGAGTCAGATAATCCATCAAAAATCTTAACTCATATCAGAGTGATTTAAGAGGATTTTTAGTAAAGTCTAGATACAGACCTGGATGAACTTTTCTATTTCATAGACAACTTTCAAGAGTTATGCTGAATTGAGAGGAACAAGGAATCTTCTATAAATATAAAAGACTTAGTTTTTTACTTTTATCATTTTTAATTTTTATTCTAGGTTTCTTAATTCTAGTCTTATTTTTATCAACTTGTTTAAGTTGATTGAGAAATCGTTCTTCTGGTTTAGAATAAAATTTAAGTGTTATATTTTGACCATTTACTTGGGTAGATATTCCTTCTTGAGAGATAGTAAAATGTCTAATCAGAGTTAAAAAGGGGTTTTCTAATATAACTCCTTGTTTTAGATTCTTAATCGTTAGAAGTGAGGTTAAAATATAGGTTTTTCCTATACAAACCTAAACCTCAGGAATTTTGCAATTTGCCCTAAGATTTCCTCCATTAGCGGTTTGAATCTTATGTGTCAATTTATTAAGGTATCTAGATGGGACTAAGTCTTCTCTAATACAATTTACATCGGCACCGGAGTCTATAAGAGCAATATGTTTGAACTTATATTCTCCTTTAAATTTTAATAAAATTTCATAAAACCATTTTTGTTTAATATATATTTCCATAGATCCTATGAAATTATTCAAAGTGTTTTCAATCATAAGGGTTTTTCCTTTAGATTGACATAAAGGTTCTAAGATTTGTTCTAAATCTTGACCTTGTTCTAACTCAATAGAACTATTTTTCAGGAATTGAACTCTTTATTTTAAAGAGTCAATATCAGACTTAATTAGGGCTTGTTCCCTAAGCAAATCCTTAAGATTGGCTTTTTTGTCTTTCTGCTTGGTATCTCTTAGTCTTCGAAATACCTCATCAAGATTATAAAATTCTTCAGATTTTTGAAGAGTTGGTTTGATCTTATGTCCTCTGATTAGGGCAAAGAACTTTGTGATTTGGATTTCTTTTTCCTCTGTGCTTAGAGAATCAATCATATCCAAAATAAATTGCTCTTCATTAGATAACACTAGAATTTCATCCGATCTTGAATTAGTATGATCATAATCACAGCACGAACAATATTCATCAGTATCATCTAATTCTTCCTCTAAGTTATTGTTTAGACTGCAAACGAGATCATTGAGTTTTTCTCTAATCTCTTCCAAGCTATTTTCTTCAGATATCTCCCATATTCTCCTTTTGATATCCTTAGAATAACATTTGCTTGCATAATGTCCCTCTTTGTTACATTTGTAACAAATGGGAGGCTTAGATTTGGTTAATCTTTTAGAATTTTTTTTGCCCTTGTTAGGCTTAGGATTAGATCTTTTAGATTTCATTCTTGGTTTAGGAATCTTCTGAGATTTTCTTCTGAGATATCTTTTCTTATCTTCTTTAGATGGTTTTCATCTCTTCTGATAAGATTTTTCTAGTAGAAATCCAAATTGTTGATGGAAATCACCTAGTTCTTTCTTCCCAAGTAATCTCCATTTCCTTAATTGCTTTCTGATCTTTAGATCATTATAGAGTTCAGATCCTACTAGTTGGATTTTTTAGGATATTTTTTCCATATCTAAATGATTATAATTTATAGTACCATCTCCTTCTTGCCTTAAATGAGTTCTCACCTTTTCAATAGATAATGGTGGTAAATCTAAAATATACTTTTCTTTCCAAAACTCCTGGTTTGAGTCTAGAAGTTGGTATAGCTTAGAAAGAAAGGTGTTAGGGGTAAACCCTGCTCCCGTCGAAGTTCGGTCTAATACTCAGCTAAGTGTAATTTATAATCGCAGAAGAGCTTCAATCACCACTTCTCCTTCAGCCGAACTCCTCCTGAACTTTTCCTTCAGTTGGACTTCTCCATCAGTCGGACTCCTTCCGGACTTCTCCATCAGTCGGACTTCTTTCAGACTTCTCCTTCAACCGAACTCCTTCTAGACTTCTCCTTCAGCTAGACTCCTTCATCAGTCGGACTCCTTTCAGACTTCTCCTTCAATCGAACTCCTCCCAGACTTCTCCTTCAGTCGGACTTTTCCATCAATCAACCTCCTTCTGAACTTCTCCATCAGTTAAACTCCATCCAGATTTCTCCAGTGGTTTACTTTCAAATTTCAACTAGCATTCCTCCTAGATGATCCCCTCTAGTCGTATTTCCTTTAGGAGTCCAAACTCCTCTGAAATTGATATATGTCAAAGTTCTTCACCAACCAATGCCTACTTCCTTCAAACTTTGACTATTAAATCCCAACGAATGGACACATCACGACAACGGATACTACTCTCTATAACAAACTCCATGTGGCCCCGAGCAGCCTACTATCCGATGGTTACGGCTGTCACTTTCAAGTTTGTTATAGGCTCCATCTATAAAAGGGACCCTCCAGATATGTTTTCTCTAAGCTCTCTTCTCCTTCCTAAAACTCTACCGAATTCTTTATTGAGCACTCCATTTCTGTTGGCTAGAAGAGCTGACTTAATCATCGTAGGGTTCTGCTGGAGCCACCACCATCGATTTTGGATGAAACTTTATTTTGTAGGTCACCGATGGAGGCCTCTTCTTCCTCAACTCTAGCTCGATCCGACATTAACCAGATTTTGTACTAATAGAATTGGCGCTAGAGAAAGGGCTCATTTGTAAACCCTCATTCTTAAAGAAATGCTCGATTGATCTTGTGGATCTTCTTCTTCAAGATTCATCTCCATCCTCTTCCTCAATCCCAAGAAATGCCTCCAATGAAGATGACTACCCAAAGATCTACCGCTTCTATCATCAGATCTGAGCTAGATCCATCTATTTCTACTCCATCATCGATGCTTCAATCTTCTCCTCCATCGGCAGCCATGGTAGATCCAGAGCAGTTTAACCTGCTGATGCAGCGGATTCAGGGCCTCATCGAAATGGTGCAGGCCATGCAGCAACCTCCGATGGCGGTTCTGCTAGAAAATCTGCTATCGAGATGTCAGAAATCGATTCCAAGGAGGCGCACTTAGGCTAGCATACCCATCGCTCCTGAGAAGAAAAAATAGAGAGTAGAGGATCCTTGTTCAGATCATGATTCTTCTCCAAAAGAGACCTTCCCCATCTACAGTCAGAAGTCTTTCAAAATCGATCAAGATGACATCCTCGATTAGAAACTATAAGAGATGGACCGATGGATTGAGGAACTCCACCACGTCATTTCGGCTCACCATGACGACGTCTGCATCGATCCCCCTTTCTCTCCCCAAATTATGCAAGATCCCATTTTGCCAAACTTCAAGCTTTCCCAATTTGAAAGATACGATGGAATCTCTGATCCAATCGATCACCTAGAGGCCTTCTAAACCATGATGCTGCTTCATGGCATACCAGACGTCATCTTATGCCGAGCTTTTTCATCTACCTTGGAGGAAGCAGTAAGAAATTAGTACTCGACGTTGAAGTCAGGTACAATCTTCTTCTTTGATCAGATGAGCCATCAGTTTGTGGCTCATTTTGCTAGCAGTCGGCATCCCCGAAGAGGTTCAAACTTTCTCATCAATATCAAGCAGAAGGAAGGGGAGTCCATCTGGGCTTATGTTAATCACTACAATGTTGCCGCACTGAAAGTCCAAAATCTGGATCAGTCTGTTGCAATGGCCATGTTGAAAGGCAATCTTTAGAAGAATGATTTATTATTCTCCCTGAAGAAGAAGTACCCCAAGAACTTTGCTGATCTGCTAGCTCGAGCTGAAGGATATGTCCGAGCGGAAGAAGCCTTCAAGTTGATGAAGAAACAAATTCTATTTTTCGGATCAGATTTGTTCAGATCTGATTAAATCAAGAGGGATATTTCAAAAATTTTCTTTTAGATCCAAATCAAATCTGAGACTCTTTAGATCTAATTTTATTGATCTAATAAAATAAAATAAAAATAAAATAAATTAAATCTAATTTAATTATACCTTATTTTGGGTAATCCTATTATCCTATGATGATTCTGATGTTTGCTTAAGATTCTAGATGTAGCCATGCAAGTACCTAGCCTCTATCGGTATCAACTTATGCAGGATCTGAAGATCTTCTTCTTCTCAATCTGTACTCCAAATATCAGATCTAGATCTAATCTTAAAGATCTTCAAAATGCCTTTTGAAGATCGGGTGTTGTCTCTTGCAGCAGTGTTGCCTTCTTATTTCCTTGTCGCCTTTCTCTTGCTTGGATTGCACCAAATCGAAGGCCAAAACCTAGCGTGGAGAGGAGAGAGAATCTAAAGGAGGCATAGAGAAGGAGATAGAGGGGCTATGTGGCATGGACAAAGGGTAGAAGCTCATAATCTTGGGCATAGATAGGGTTTATATAGATCTTACTGTGCCATGCAGTGCCATATTATCCCGATCAATCATGGCTCTTCGTGCAATCAAATCTAAATTTGATTGATGGGATGACATCATCTGATCCAATTAGATTAGAGTCCCTCACAAACCTCCTTAGGTGCCGCCAAGACTGATCAAAGAAGAGTCTTTAGCACCATCCAAGTACAGAGGATGAAGCAACTGGAGTCCCATCCGTATGGGACTCCAATCTTTATCCTCTTTGGGTGTATGCCTCCCTAAGCGTGCATGCCCTCCCTTTCCTCCTTTTAGTAGGGGGACAAAGTCCCATCTACTCTCCTATGGGTGCATGAAACATGGGCAGATGTTTAAGTGTCAAAGGTCAATATTTGACCAAAGTCAAAGGACAAGATATAGTAGATGATGGAAAATGGCAGATGTTGTCTTAAATTTATCTTATAAATTAGGACAACCCTTTTCTGATCTGGACAAGCTCCAGTCAGACCAAGTAAAGGTTTTTGAGTGAGTCCAAGCATATTTGGCTCAGTCGAGATAACTTTTAATGATTATTGGAGGAGAATATCAGGCTCAATCATATGCCAGCATGATTTTCTTGAACCTAATTGAATCTTATTCAAATCAATTGAACTGGGTTAGTCCAATTGATGATATCAAGATCCAAATTCTTGTTTGTGCGACCTAGTTAGGTTCAGTTCTATATGGTAATGGGATATGTCATGATCTCTATCCTTGCCATCATCGAAACACCTTTCAATGGATTAGAACATTTCAGATTTAGATAACTAGTATGATCGATCATCCAAATCATTCTAATTGCTCCCAAAATCCACTAGTGACATCTAGCAGCATATGGTGGCAACCAATCAGAACTGAAGATGAACCTCTCGGTGTAGTTACTTGTATGATTATGTTCCTCCATCTTGAGCCCCGATCGGATTAGGATTAAGGTGATCTCGTCAAACCCTAATTTCCATCATATGAATTAATCATTCGATTCAAGTCCAATGTAAAAACTCTAATAGAAACTCTTTCTATCATTTTACTCTACCATGGCCATGGACTTATGGACTTGATTCTCATGATCATTATAGGGCTGCTCCTCATCTACCGAGGTAAATAAATCTCCTATTGGTGCAATCCAATTCCTACAATGAACATGCTATAGCCAACATACACCTCAAGATTTTGAATGGCTAGGAGATCGAGTTATAGTGTAGTCAAACTATAACACCCTCAAGGTAAATTGTCGATGCATCTCAGATCAAAGAACCAGGCACACCACTGCAGCTTTGAGCCAGTCATTGATGAGAAGATAGACTTCTTGATGACTGCTCGAGGTGATCACGCTCAGTGCCCTCATTCTCTAATGAGTACCTGTACTCTCACTCTGGTGTTTCTATACCATAGACTCAAGATTCATCTATCCTAAAAAAAAATGATCATACACTAATCTTTCAGATCATTCACCATCCTCATGATGATCTTATGGTCGGAAGCATTTTATGAGTTAATAATGAATATTCATGTCTTAAATTTTCAACTCTTGAAAATATGAACTATCATTACCATTAACTCAAGGGATGTATCACGGACACTTTCAAATACACACTATGGTAAAAAATAACTCATTTTTATTATTTATAGTTAAAATTATAATTTTGTCCTTAGATGTGTATTACAAGTGTTAGCCAATTCTGGCTTCTAGGGCACACATATTTAACAAACTCCCACATGACCTAAAGATAATTGGCTACAAATCTAAGTTCTATCTTCTTAAGGTGGGTTTCAATCTTCTGCTGGCCCAACAGCTTGGTGAGTGGGTCTGGTGCATTGTCTGCGGAGTTGACTCTCTTGACCTTGACATAACCTTTCTCGAGGTAATCATGGATGAGATGATATCGCCGCTCGATATGCTTGGATTTCTGATGAGACCTTGACTCCTTAGCAAGAGCTATGGTACCATTGTTATTGCAGTAGAGAGGAATGGCATCTGATGGCATTACTCCAATTTCTATGATGAATTTCTTGTACTAAAATGCCTCCTTCGCAGCTTCTGACACAGCAATGTACTCTACTTTCATGGTAGAATTTGCTATCACTGTCTGCTTGAAACTCTTTCAACTAATAGCACCACCATTACACACAAATAGACTCCCAGATGTCGACTTTCGTTCATCTATATTGGACATAAAATCCGAGTTTGTATACCGCTAGACTTGGAGTTCTCCATTATCAAAAATCAACAGCATATCCTTAGTTCTTCTCAAGTACTTAAGGATACATTTCACAGAAGTTTAGTGTTCTTTGCCTGGATTCAACTGATATCTGCTCGTGACACTCATAATATGGGCTGTATCAGGTCGTGTACATAACATGGCATATAAGAGGCTCCCTATTGCTGAAACATAAGGGATCTTGCTCATGCATTCTATCTCCTCAGGTATGCTAGGGTGCATCTTCTTAGAGAGATGAATGCCATGTCTGAAGGATACCAAATTTCTTTTAGAGTTTTTCATGCTAAATCTTTTTAGCACTTCCTCTATGTACATCTTCTATGAAAGACCTAGCATCCTATTTGGTCTATTTCTATAGACCTTAATTCCTAGAATGAAGGATGCATCTCCTAGGTCTTTCATGAAGAATTTTTTTGATAACTATATTTTAACTATGGTCAGTATGGGAATATCATTCTCAATAAGGAGGATATCATCTACGTATAGTATGAGGAAGATAATAGCACTCTCACTAATCTTTTTAAAAATACATGGTTCCTCCTCATTTTTGATAAAATTAAATAATTTGATCACATCATTAAAACGAGTATTCCAGCTCTGAGGTACTTGCTTAAGTCCATAAATGGATCTTTATAGCTTGCATACTTTGTGATCAAAATCATCGGATGTGAAACCTAGCGGTTGTTCCATATAGATATCTTCCTCAAGGTATCCATTTAAGAATGTCATTTTCATGTCTATTTGCCATATTTCATAATTGAAATAGGCTGCAATAGCAAGCAATATACGGATAGACTTTAGCATAGCTACTAGCGAAAAGGTATCCTGATTATCAATGCACAATTAATTAAAATTTTATAATTTTAATACATAAAATTTAAAATAAAATAAAATAAAATAAAATAGTCTAATCTCTGATCTTAGATCGGCATTGGTAGAAAGATGGTGTAGAAGCCCAGCTTTTTCTCTCGGCACTAGTTGCCTCGAAGCAGCCATTAATCCAAAGCCTGACTTCATCCTATACCAAAGCTTCACCTTGATCGAAGATTATTAATTCTGGAAGCATGGGTCTTATTTATAGATGTTGGAAGCGAAGGAAAATCCTGATTTCTCGGACCAGGTTCGTTCAGATCGATCGGATTCAAGAGATATTTCAAAAATTTTTTTCTTTGATCCAGATTAGATCTGAGATGTTTTAAATCTGATCTTTATTATTTTAATAATTAAAATAAATTTAAATAAGTTAAAACAAATTTAATTTACCTTGACGTAGGGTAATCCTATTATCCATTGATGATCCTGCAAGCAGCGGAAGGTTCTGGATCTAGCCACGTAAGTGCCTGCCTCTACTAGTATCCACTCGGACTGGATTTTAAAGATCCTTTTCTTCTCTATCACGTCTCCAAAAATCAGATCTGGAATAATTTGGAGGATTTTCAAAATAACTTTCGAAGATAGTAGTTATCCTTTGCAGCAGCGCAGCGGATTGCACCAACTTGGATCCAAAACTCCTTTGGGCTTGGAGAGGAGAGGGAGAGAATGGACTTGGCATGGAGGAGGAGAGGAGAGGCAGCCTGGGGCATAAGAATTTTCAAAAATTCTCAGATACTCTTTGAGTTGGGCGCAGGGTCTTATTTATAGACTATGCGTGATCCAACTCCTCTTCTTCCCAACCAATCACAACGCTTTGTGAAATCAGATCTAAATCTAATTGGTGGGAATAGAGTCCCTTGGATTCCTCCTTAGATGGCACCTAAGACCAGTCAAACTTGGTTCTTAGAAGAAGTCTAATCGGAATCCAAAAAGGAGATGGAGTCCCTGTCCAACAAGGACTCCTAGGAGCCCCCAGCTTGGGCACACGCCAAGGGTGGCATGCACCCTCCTCCTTGCCAGGTTCTGGCAGGGGGACAAGCCCCCACCAGCCCTCCAATAGGTGCGTGACACATGGATAGAAGTCAAAGTGTCAATGGTCAACATTTGACCAGTCAAAGGTCAACTTTTGACCAAAGTCAAAGGACGAGAAATAGCAGATGACCAAAATTGGCAGGTATTGTCTTACAAAATAAGACAACCCTTTTTTGACCTGGACAGGCTTCAATCAGACCAAGTGATGGCCTTTGATCGAGCACAAACTCCTTTGGCTCAGTCAATACAACTATTTATGATAGTAAAAGAAGAACGTTAGGTTCAATCGAGTGCTAGAGGAGATTATTGACCTAGGGTTAGGACTTGATCTAATTTTTGAACAAGAAAGTCCACTTTATTTATCAAATTTGAATTAGCCTTAGGACTAGATTTTAGATGTTTAAATTTATGGATCTCTGCCCAAGTTTGGTAGAAAGATAACGAAGCATGGTTAATTGAGTTTTCACTCAGGATTTCAAATAAGGTATAGACTTCGTCCTCACTCTTGTTCATAAATGCACCTCCATAGGATGCATCTACCATCTATCTGTATTGGTCTCCTAAACCCTCATAGAAAGCTTGAACTATTTGCCACTTAGATAGATCATGGTGTGGGCAATTTCTAAGAAGTTTCTTAAGTCTCTCCTATGACTCATGAATATGTTCCTCTGAAAGCTAAGCAAATCCAGTGATAACTCATCTCATAATATTGGTTTGGCCTATGGGATAAATTTTTTTTAAGAAATTCACTTTGCAATTTAGCCCAAGTTTTAATTGGTCTTCCTATTATACCAAGCTAGTACTTGGCTTTGTCCTTTAATGATAAGAAAAATAAAATTAGTCTAAGGGCATCATTAGTTAAATTTTGAATTCTTACTATAGAGCAGATTTTTAAGAATTCATTCAGATGTTTATAAGGATCTTCATTGATGTTCCCATAGAAAGATGGGAGCATCTGGATTGTGGTCAGCTTGATCTCATAGTAGGTAGCATGAATTTTAGGTAATTGGATATAAGTCAATGGATTATAAGTGGAAGAAATAAAGTATTCCTTCATTTGCTTAGATGGTTTTTTAAAATTTTCAGCCATTTGGTTATCGGGTTTAATATGATTTAGTCTTTCAATGTTATGGTTCGATTCAACTAGATCAGGTAAAGCGATTTCCTACCGTGCATGCTTGGGTGCAATCCTAATGTATTGTTTAAAAATTTTTTAGTTTTTTTAGAATTTTTTATATATATTTTTTATTATTTTATTATATTATTATTTTTATTAAAAAAATTATTTTTTAAAAAATTATTTTAATTATTATTTTTAATTTAATTTAATTATTATTTTTAATATTTTTTAGTTAGTTTAATTTAATTTTTATTTTATTTTATTTTATTTTATTTTTAGAGGAGAGAGGAGAAAAAAGAAAAAAGAGTTCTAAAGAAGAGATCCTAAGGAATCCTAAAACTAAGAAGAGAGAGAAGAATTAGGTTTGATGTTGGTTAGCAATTAACTTGGTCAATTAATCTTGACTAAGTATTATCCTAGATC
This sequence comes from Cocos nucifera, assembly GCA_006176705.1. Taxonomy (NCBI): domain Eukaryota; kingdom Viridiplantae; phylum Streptophyta; class Magnoliopsida; order Arecales; family Arecaceae; genus Cocos; species Cocos nucifera. The sequence goes on along the minus strand of QRFJ01002010.1, from coordinate 42,121 downwards.
TAGACAGCTCCTAACTGCCACGATCACCTTCAAGCCCTTCAAGTGTAGGATCAGCTAATCAACTCACCAGGTAAGTGTATGGTTGGTGGGAGTCCCCCCATTGCTTGCCTTAGATACCAATTATGCTTGGTTAGGTAAGCTAACGAAACTAATTAGAAACCACCTTTCTTCAGATCCAGTCATCCTTGAACCACTTTCCTAGACACTAGTCAAATTGACTAACCCTAATCTAGTTCAACTCTTAGGGTTCCTTGTCCTATTGAGCTCAAATATCCTTAAGGGTCAACGTCTAATTGATTTTAAGAATTAAGGTTTGGGTCAATGCAATATGAGGGTTGGTTATTTGTGAGCCAAGGAAGGGTGATCAAATCTCCATCTTATCTTGTTTAATTAGATGTTGCCCTTAATTTGATTAAAGATGCATATGCACAATCACTTTCAACAAGGGATTCTTTGCAACTAAAGTAGATGCATGAAATTTATTAAACTTAAGAGCTTACCTTGTCTCCAATGATCATAAAAAAAATAAAATTAAAATAAAACTAATATGTCGCATGCTCTAAGTAGTTAGAATTTCTAATCTTATCATGAAGCTTTTAATTAGGTTTAAATGAATATTTTTTAAATTAATTTAAAAATAAAGTAAATAAATAAATAAAAAAGAAAGAGGACTAGGGTTAGGATTGATCTCACCAAGCAAAATAGAATGATTTGTTCCTTGCCCTAGTTCTTTTTGTTCTTTAATCTCTTTTTTTGCAAAATAAAAAAAATTAGCAAGCAATATTTATAAGAAAATAAAAATTTTATTTATAATTTATTTACAAAAAAATCAAAGAGATCAAAAATTTAATGTTCGTATCTTTTCCAGCAATGGTGTCAAAAACTTGATAAGAGCATGATGTTGTCGTTAAGATATCATGTTTATCAGTTTGATCCAACTTCTTAAAATAATTAAAAATACGTAGATAGCAGTGAGTCGGATCGAATTCATAGAGAAAATAGTATTTTTAGATTTTAAATATTTAATTTTTCAAAAAAAAAGAAAAAATTTTAAAAATAGAATTTGAAATCAAAATTAAAAATTAAAATTATGAAGTAAAAATTAAATTATGCAGAAAAATAAACTTGGTATTAAGGTCTACTAGTTAGATCTTAGCATCTACTTACAGTAAAATGAAGAGCAATAATTAAAGTGCATAAATTAAATTACAATAAAAATAAAGAGCTAAAATCAAACTACAAAAAATAAAATTTACATTAATTAAAATTTTATAATTTTAATACATAAAATTTAAAATAAAATAAAATAAAATAAAATAGTCTAATCTCTGATCTTAGATCGGCATTGGTAGAAAGATGGTGTAGAAGCCCAGCTTTTTCTCTCGGCACTAGTTGCCTCGAAGCAGCCATTAATCCAAAGCCTGACTTCATCCTATACCAAAGCTTCACCTTGATCGAAGATTATTAATTCTGGAAGCATGGGGTCTTATTTATAGATGTTGGAAGCGAAGGAAAATCCTGATTTCTCGGACCAGGTTCGTTCAGATCTGATCGGATCAAGAGATATATTTCAAAAATTTTTTTCTTTGATCCAGATTAGATCTGAGATGTTTTAAATCTGATCTTTATTATTTTAATAATTAAAATAAATTTAAATAAGTTAAAACAAATTTAATTTACCTTGACGTAGGGTAATCCTATTATCCATTGATGATCCTGCAAGCAGCGGAAGGTTCTGGATCTAGCCACGTAAGTGCCTGGCCTCTACTAGTATCCACTCGGACTGGATTTAAAGATCCTTTTCTTCTCTATCACGTCTCCAAAAATCAGATCTGGATATAATTTGGAGGATTTTCAAAATAACTTTCGAAGATCAGTAGTTATCCTTTGCAGCAGCGCAGCGGATTGCACCAACTTGGATCCCAAACTCCTTTGGGCTTGGAGAGGAGAGGGAGAAGATGGACTTGGCATGGAGGAGGAGAGGAGAGGCAGCCTTGGGGCATAAGAATTTTCAAAAATTCTCAGATACTCTCTTTGAGTTGGGCGCAGGGTCTTATTTATAGACTATGCGTGATCCAACTCCTCTTCTTCCCAACCAATCACAACGCTTTGTGAAATCAGATCTAAATCTAATTGGTGGGAATAGAGTCCCTTGGATTCCTCCTTAGATGGCATGCCTAAGACCAGTCAAACTTGGTTCTTAGGAGAAGTCTAATCGGAATCCAAAAAGGAGATGGAGTCCCTGTCCAACAGGGACTCCTGGGCGCCTCCAGCTTGGGCACACGCCAAGGGTGGCGTGCGCCCTCCTCCTTGCCAGGTTCTGGCAGGGGGACAAGCCCCCACCAGCTCTCCAATAGGTGCATGACACATGGATAGAAGTCAAAGTGTCAATGGTCAACATTTGACCAGTCAAAGGTCAACTTTTGACCAAAGTCAAAGGACGAGAAATGGCAGGTGACCAAAAATGGCAGGTAATTGTCTTACAAAATAAGACAACCCTTTTCTGACCTTGGACAAGACTCCAGTCAGACCAAGTGAAGGCCTCTGATTGAGCACAAACTCCTTTGGCTCAGTCAGGACAACTATTTATGATAGTAAAAGAAGAACGTTAGGTTCAATCGAGTGCTAGCACGATTTTCCTTGAACCTAATTGAATCTCATTCAGATCAATTGAACTAGATCAGTTCAATTGATGATCACCAGATTCAAACCCTTGTTTGTGTGACCCAGTTAGGTTCAGTTCTGTATGGTAATGGGATATGTCATGATCTCTATCATCGACATCATCGAAACTCCTTTCGATGGATCAGAACTCTTCTGATTCGAACAGCTAGAATGATCGATCATCTAAATCATTCTAATTGCTCCCAAAATCCACCAGTGACACCTAGCAGTATATGGTGGCAACCCATCAGAGCTGAATGCGAACCTCTTGGTGCAGCTACCTGTGTGATTAAGTTCTTCTATCTTGAGCCCCGATCAGATTAGGGTTAAGGTGAACTCGTCAAACCCTAGTCTCTGTCATATGATGTAATCATTCGATTCAAGTCCGATGTGAAAATCTAAATAGAAACTCTTTCTATTATTTCACTCTGCCATGGCCATGGGCTTCTGGACTTGATTCTCATGATCATCATAGGGCTGCTCCTCTACCACCGAGGTAGATAGATTCCATCTTGATGCAATCCAGTTCCTACAATGAACATGCTATAGCCAACATACACCTCAGGATTTCCATATGGCTAGGAGACCGAGTAATGGTGTAGTCAAACTATAACACCCTCAAGGTGAACTGCCGATGCACCTCAGGTCAAAGAACCAGACACACCACTGCAGCATCGAGTCAGTCATTGACGAGAAGGTAGACTTCCTAATGACTACTCGAGGTGGTCACGCTCAGTGCCCTCGTTCTCTAACGAGTACCTGTACTCTCGCTCCGGTGTCTCCACACCGTAGACTCAAGACTCATCTACTAAAGAGAAGCGATTGTACACCAACCTTCCGGATCAATCACCATCCTCGTGATGATCCTATGGTCGGGAGCATTTTATGAGTTAATAATGATTATTCATGTCTTAAATTTTCAACTCTTGAAAATATGAATTATCATTACCATTAACTCAAAGGATGTATCACAGACACTAAATACACATATGTGATAGAAAATAACCCATTTTATTGATTTTAGTCAAAATTATAATTTTGCCCCTAGAAGTGTATTACAAGTGTCAGCCAATTCTGGCTTCTAGGGCACATATATCTAACAATCTCCCACTTGTCCTAAAGCCAATTGGCTACAAGTCTAAGTCCCATCTTCTCAAGGTGGGCTTCGATCTTCTGCTGGCCCAACGGCTTTGTAAGTGGGTCTGCCACATTATCTGTGGAGTTGACTCTCTTGACCTCGACGTAACCCTTCTCGAGGTAATCGCGGATGAGGTGGTATCGCCGCTCAATGTGCTTGGATTTCTGGTGAGACCTCGGCTCCTTAGCAAGGGCTATGGCGCCATTGTTGTCGCAGTATAGAGGAATGGCATCTGATGGCATTACTCCAATTTCTGCAGCAAACTTCTTGTACCAGAATGCTTCCTTCGCAGCCTCTGATGCAGCGATATATTCTGCTTCCATGGTGGAATCTGCTATCACGTTTGCTTGGAACTCTTCCAGCTGACAGCACCACCATTGCACACAAACAGACTCCCAGATGTCGACTTTCGATCATCTATATCGGACATGAAATCCGAGTCTGTGTATCCCTGGACTTGGAGTTCTCCATTACCAAAGACCAACATCATATCCTTAGTTCTTCTCAAGTACTTAAGGATACATTTCACAGAAGTCCAGTGTTCTTCACCTGGATTTGACTGATATCTGCTTGTGACACTCACAGCATGGGCTATATCAGGTCGTGTACATAGCATGGCATACATGAGGCTCCCTATTGCAGAAGCATAAGGGATCTTGCTCATGCGTTCTATTTCCTCAGGTGTGCTAGGGCACATCTTCTTGGAAAGATGAATACCATGTCTGAAGGGTATTAATCCCCTCTTAGAGTTTTCCATACTAAACCTCTTTAGTACTTTCCTCTATGTACATCTTCTGTGAAAGTCCTAGCATCCTATTCGGTCTATCCCTATAGACCTTAATTCCTAGAATAAAGGATGCTTCACCTAGGTCTTTCATGGAGAATTCCTTGGACAACCATAATTTTGACTGTTGTCAACATGGGAATATCATTCCCAATAAGGAGGATGTCATCCACGTACAATACGAGGAAGACAACAGCGCTCCCACTGACCTTTTTGAAAGACACATGGTTCCTCTTCATTTTTGATGAAACCAAACTTTTTGATCACATCATTGAAATGAGTGTTCCAGCTCCGAGATGCTTGCTTAAGTCCATATATGGACCTTTGCAGCTTGCAAACCTTGTGATCAGTATCACTGGATGTGAAACCTAGCGGCTGTTCCATATAGATATCTTCCTCAAGATATCCATTTAAGAATGCCATTTTCACGTCCATTTGCCATATTTCATAATCGAAATAGGCTGCAACGGCAAGCAATGTGCGGATGGATTTTAGCATAGCCACTGGGAAAAGGTATCCTGATAGTCAATGCCTTCGCATTGACTATAACCTTTTGCCACTAGTCTAGCCTTGAATGTCTCCACATTCCCATCTGCACCAATCTTTCTCTTGAAGATCCATTTACACCCAATAGGTACTATACCTTCTGGTGGATCTACCAAGGTCCAGACTTGGTTTGAGTGCATCGAGTCAATTTCTGACTGCATTGCCTCTAGCCATTTCTCGAGTCGATATCTGATATCGCCTCGTTGTAGGTTTTGGGATCATCACCATGAGCACCATTACCTACGAGGAACATTTTCTCTACTTCCTCTGAAATAATACCTAAGTATCTTTCAGGGGGATGGAAAACTCTTTCCGATCTACGAGGTGGAGGAGGTAGTGTTCTTATTGGCTCAACCTGATTTGGTTCCAATTGGTCCTTAGCTCGTTGTACTTGTGAGACTTTCTCATCAAGCTTAATCTGCTTTCCAATGCCGCTATCTTGAATAAACTATTTTTCAAGAAAGATGGCATGTCGACTCACAATCACATTGTGGTCTTCTGGAATGTAGAAATAGTATCCTAATGACTCTTTAGGATATCCTATGAATCGAGCTCTAAAGGACCTAAACTCTAACTTGTCCGCTTGTTGTCTTTTGACATGAGCCGGACAACCCCAAATTCTGAGATGACTCAGACTTGGTTTCTTACCGTGCCATATCTCATACGGTGTGGTAGGAACGGTTTTAGAGGGAACCCTATTCAGTAGATAAATTGAAGTTAACAATGAGTGTCCCCAAAGAAAATCAGGGAGGTCTGTGAAGCTCATCATGGATCGAACCATATCCAATAGAGTCCGATTTCTCCATTCTGAAACCCCGTTGAGTTGAGGTGTTCCTGGTGGAGTCCATTGAGAGACTATGCCATTTTTCTTGAGATAGTCTAGGAATTTTCGGCTAAGGTATTCACCTCCTCGATCTGATCGAAGAACCTTAATGGGTTTTTCAGTTTGTTTTTCTACTTCATGTCTGAATTCTTTGAACTTTTCAAAAGCTTCAGACTTGTGTCTCATAAGATACACATACCCATACCTAGACAGATCATCGGTAAAGGTAATGAAGTAGACAAAATTGCCTCTAGCCGGCACATCAAATGGGCCGCACACATCAGTATGTACTAGGGCAAGGAGATCTGTGGCCCTCTCCCCATGTCCAACAAAAGGGAGTTTAGTCATTTTGCCTTGAAGACAAGATTCACAAGTTGGATATGACTCGAAAGTCAATGGACTCAATAGCCCATTTTTCTCCAATTTGTTGATCCTATCTTCTGCTATATGACCTAATCTCAGGTGCCATAGATATCTATCATTTGGACTATCCCTAGGTCGTTTGGCATTCACGTTTTGCTCGATAGTTAGAATAGGTACATCAATATGTAGCTGATAAAGACCATTAATAAGGAAACCATTTGCAATTTTATTTCTTTCATAAAGAATGTTACAATGGTCCTTAAAGAAGGTAATCACATAGCCTTCTTAGTGCTAAGCATGAAACAGAAATCAAATTCCTGCTAGCTGCAGGCACATAATAACAGTCTTTCAAAACTAAGTCTAAACCAGATGGTAATCGAAGAGGGTATGTTCCCACGGCTACTGCAGCAACTCTTGCTCCATTACCGATGCGTAGGATCATGTCTCCATCCCTCAGCCTCCTGCTATCCTCAAGACCCTGCATGGAAGTGCACAGATGAGCACTAGAACCAGAGTCAAGCACCCAACTGGATGCAGAAGAAACCGTAAGGTTAGACTCAATAACGAGCATACCTCCAGAAGGACCTTCCTTCTTGTTCTTCAGGGTGGCCAGGTAAGTAGGGCAGTTCCGCTTCCAATGGCCGTCGCTGTTGCAATGGAAACACTTTCCTTTGACATCGGCCTTTCTTCTTCGGCTCTGCCTTCTTCTTCTTTCCTCCTTCCACCTTTCTGCTTTTTCACAGACTTCTTTTTCTTTCCATAAGACTTTCTTTTGGAAGAAGTCCGTTCCATAGCAAGAACTGAGCCTTTAGAACCTTTCATAGAAAGCTCAGCGGTGACCAGCATATTCATTAATTCGGCCAAGGAATTTTGAAGTTTATGCATGTGGTAATTCATGATGAATTGCCCATATGCATCAGTCAAGGATTGCAGAATAATATCGTTCTGCAGATCCAAGTCTAACTTCACACCGAGCTTCTCAAGCTCTTCCATGTCCTTGATCATTCATCAGACAGTGATCTTGGACTGACTGCCCATCACGCATCTTAGCCTTAAAAAGTCATTTCGTGACTTGATATTTGGCTGCGCGACTCTGTTCACCAAACATCTCCTGCAGGTGAGCCAACATTTGGCGAGCAGTCCCGATATCTTCATGTTGGCGCTGGAGCTCATCAGACATCGAGCCCAACATGTAATATCTGGCCTTATTATCTTCGTCTATCCATTTTTTCCAGAGACGCTCTCTGTTCAAGTGGATGGACGGGCTGGTAAGGTGGGAGGGTCCTGGTCCAATACATGGGTTAACTTCTCGAAACCCAAAATAATTTTGTAGTTCCTGAGCCAATCTTTATAATTGGGTCCGGTCAGTCTATGTGTGTCCAGGATACGTGCCTAATGGGTTGGACGCAGACATTTTTCTGTAGAGAGTCAAAGATTCTAGTTAGATACTGTAATTATGACTTGACCAATTTATTTAGAAATTTTATTTTTAAACAAATTAGCTCCCACTATTTTCTCGGATCCCTACACTCCCTCTGTAGAGATGCAAAAATCTCCATGATTAATGATTTCTAGTGGGTGGTGCGGTCTCACCAACTGACTCATCACCTCACCTAACAGTTATTGGTGATGGGTTAGCCAATGAGTGAACAACTCTTGTTCAATGATTCTCTAATCATGGTGCACCCAAACTTGGTCTCTAATTCATGAATCTCACCGTATCCGGAATATTGATCCACTCCTTAGTTAAGTCAGACCCACCATTTGCATAGACTGGATTCCTAATTGAGTCTCTCACCGTATCCAAAATATTGAGCCCAACTCATCCTCCAGCCCATAGCATCCAATGCCTAATAGACATGGTTGCATCTTTTCGGTGCAACTGAGCCACTGTATCCAGCCGAGAACAATCAACCCCGGGAAGGGCCCGCACATCTACAATGGTGGAAGACCTCAGACTTAATCTTTTCTTAGGGAGAATTGATTCAGGTCTCATTAAACTAGACTTGTCATAGTCATAACAATTATGACTAACCTAGTGGCATGGGTTAGCTCGGATTATTGACCACCTCAAGATCAGAACTGTGTCAACAGATATGGCCAGGTAAGTGAGATCGGTGGAAGGAATATGCCATTAACTCGTACAAGAATGCATTCAGGTCGAGTAGCTTCCAATTAAAAACCAGTCGGTCGTATGTGCCAAACTTACCTTAGACACCAAATTGTTGAGCCAGAACCAATTGGGTTAGCCTACAATCCAGACTCTAACCTCTGAGCCTAATTAGGTCTTGCTTGATCGTGACTCGATCTTGACCCAGACTTAATCCTATTAGGCTGGTCAATTTAAGCATTGTTGATCCCATCTAACCAACTCTTGATTCGGTTTGATCAACCGCTTAGACCTAATTGAGCTACCCAAGCCCGAACCCAGTATTATGAATATGTCTTAGATCTAAAATTCTCAATTTTAGACCTAATTAATATTTCATAATCTTAATTTTTAATTAAGTAGGGTTCATAAACAAAATATGCACAATAAATCCTAGGGTTTCAGGATCTAGGGTTTTGCAGAAAGTAAGTTTTGGGTTTCTGATTAAGGACGAACGCGCAGCACCCCTACACATCATAAGAACACCCCATCGGATGGGAGGAGAGGGCCTTTAAACCCTTCTTCATTCTTATGATCGGACGGCCAAGAGGAATGCCTTAATCAGGAACATGTAATACTACAAATAGTTTTAGATCTATATCATATATCTCATATACAAATTAGATCTAATCATGGCATATTTTGCATACATCTCATGTATCGAATCATGCATATTTTTCAGATCTAAATTATCTCATAATAATCTAAAAAATTAGATTTAAATTGATCTTATCAAAATAAACTCTAATCTAGACAACTATGTAGAACTATTCTACAACTAGTCTAGACATGCATCAATCATATCTCATATGATGTTTAAAATTAAATAATTTTTATTTACTATTTTTTAGATATGTTATTATAATAATTATAATATCAAAAAATAGTAAATAAATAGATCTAAAATATGATTTAATCAAATTAAATTAAAAACATGCAAGACTATTCTATAGAACTATTCTATTTTAGAACTAGTCATGCATATTTTCTAATCTTAGATCCAAATCATTTAATTTTAATTTTTTCTAATTTTAGATCTGATCACATCTCATGTGACATCTAAAATCACTTATTTTTTAATTAAAATAAATTTAAAATTAGATCTAAATACTTTTAGAACCTTGGCTCTGATACCAGTTGAAGGAAAATCCTGATTTTTCGGACCAGGTTCGTTCAGATCTGATCGGATCAAGAGATATATTTCAAAAATTTTTCTCTTTGATTCTAATTAGATCTAAGATATTTTAGATCTAATTTTATTATTTTAATAATTAAAATAAAATTTAGATAAATTAAATCAAATTTAATTTACCTTGATGTAGGGTAATCCTATTACCCGTTGATGATCCTGTAAGCAGCGGAAGGTTCTGGATCTAGCCATGCAAGTGCCTGGCCTCTATCGATATCCACTCAGGCTGGATCTAGAGATCCTCTTCTTCTCTATCACATCTCCAAAAATTAGATCTGGATCTGATCTGGAGGATCTTCAAAACTCCTTTTGAAGATCAGCAGTTGTCCTTTGCAGCAGCGCAGCCTTCTAGCTTTCTGTCGCCTTTCTCTCATCTGGATTGCACCAACTTAAGATCCCAAACTCCTTTTGGGCATGGAGAGGAGAGGGAGAAGATGGGTTTGGCATGGAGGAGGAGAGGAGAGGCAGCCTTGGGGCATGGAAATTTTCAATAATTCTCATATACTTTGAGTTGGGCGCAGGGTCTTATTTATAGACTATGCATGATCCAACTCCTCTTCTTCCCAACCAATCACAACCCTTTGTGAAATCAGATCTAAATCTGATTGGTGGGAATAGAGTCCCTTGGATTCCTCCTTAGATGGTGCCTAAGACCAGTCAAAGTTGGTTCTTAGGAGAACTCTAATTGGAATCCAAAAAGGAGATGGAGTCCCTATCCAACAGGGACTCCTAGGCGCCTCCAAGCTTGGGCACACGCCAAGGGTGGCGTGCGCCCTCCTCACTCCATTCTCGTAGATCGAAAAGAATTTTATCCCTCCTGAGAGGTACTAGGACCATTTCAGTGGATAGAGGAAAATATTTCTCGTAGTAATGGGTTCATGGTGATGATCCAAACCTATAACAAGAGTATCGGATATCGACTTGAGAAATGGTTAGGGCAATAAGTCAAAAATGTAACTCGATGCACTCAAACCAAGTCTGGACCTTGTAGATCCATACAGAAGGTTTAGCTACCATATTGGAAGTAATGGATCTACAAGAGAAAAGATTGGTTGCCAGATGGGGAATTTGTGGAGCATTCAAAGCTAGATTAGTGGCAAAAGATTATAGATTCCAAAAACTAGATATACATAGCCTCTTAGTGCTAACATGAAACAAAATTAATTTCTACTTACAGGAGACAATATAGTAACAATCCCTAAGTACTAAATCTAATCCAGACGGTAGTCGAAGAGGGTAGGTTTCTATGGGCCTCAACAACAACTCTTGCTCCAATATTTCGTGCATGCATATAGAACTCATCTCACCATCCCTCACTCCTGCTATCCTTAAGACCTATATGAAAGTGCACAAATGAGCACTAGAACTAAGAGATCAAGCACCCAACTGGATGCAAAGGAAACTGTAAGGTTAGATTCAATAATGAGATTTACTATCAGAAGGACCTATCTCCTTTAATTGTCTTTATGGCATGGCCAGTTTTAGCTGACACGCTTCCCACTTTCAGTGGCCGTCTGATGTTTATAACTAACTACTTTTCGTTTGTCAGGGCCTTCTTCTTCAACTCTGCCTTCTATCTTCTTGTTCAGCCTTCCAATCTCTTTGCCTTCTCCAATACAGTATTCTTTTTCTTCTTCCCATCGACATTTCTCCTAATTTATTGATAGAGTCCGAATTCCATAGCACAAGGTTACGCTGAGCTTTAGAACTTTATAAGAAAGCTCAGCTAGTAACCAACATGTCTTCACATAAGTTGTGCTAGCAGTATACGTCTGAGATAGTTTATGCATAATGATAGCTTCATGATAACACTGCCCCATATCATCTATCAAGCGTTGCAGAATTATCGTTCTTCTGTAGATTCCTGATCTAACTTCACTCGTGCCTGAGCTTCTCAAGCTCTTTCCAACCTCCTTTCATCATATCGTATTGAATCTCGTACTGAACTGATCTCCAGCTCATAAGCATTGAGCCTTAAAAAGTATTTAGTAGATATGTATTTGGCTGCACAACCTGTGCTCACAAAAAACTGTTGCAGTGTGAAGCCACAATTTGCGCAGTCTGTCGCGAACTATCTTCTCATGTTCGTGTGCTGAGCTCATCGAAACATCGAGGCCCGCACATGATAGTATCATGACTTGTTATCACTTTACATCCATCCATTGTTATAAGAGACGCTCCATACTTTAGTAGATGGTGATTTCATAGGGTTAGGGGGAATGGCGTAATGGAGGCGAATAATCTCAATTATCTCCGATAGCTTCGTTCAAATCTGATCAGATCAAGAGAATTATTTCAAAAATATTGGTCTTTTGATGCTAAATTCAGATCTGAAATATTCTACAGAGTCGCTTATATCCTATTATTTAATAATTAAATAAAATAGAGATAAATTTAAATGGTAGATTTAATTTTACCTTGATGTAGGATAATCCCTATTATCTGTTGATGATCTGAATCGTAGCAGAGAAGGTTTGGTCTGCCAACATGTGTTGATGTAAGCCTACTGCCGCATAAGGCCAGTGCCTAGACTGCTTTGGGTTCTGAACCCAGGGTAATCGGACTTCCGGTGCGGATGCTAGCAGAAGTTATCCTCTTACTGTCTCATCTGTCATAGAATAACTCACAAATATAGATTTGAATAGGCTAAGATGTGTGATGGGGCAGTCCTAATTTGGGGATCTTTCAATAATCCGCACTTTTAGAATGTCCTATTTAGCCGAGTCTGTACCTTATGCAACTTAGCGCAGGTGCTCTGGTGAGCCTAATCTAGACTTGGCTGTCACCTTTCTCTTCGGGCCTGAGGTGTGTGAAGTGTGCACTCGCAACTTAGATCCTCGTGCTACTTTCTAGGCATAACAATACTCGTATTTTCTTGCAGATGAGGAACATTGAGCATGATGCATACATAGATAGGATAATTCATCACATTTTAATATGAGACAATGCGGATAAAGCTGTCGCGCAGAGAGATGATATATGCGCCAGTGTCTCGTTGGGTGGAAATTGTGTCTGTGTGATCTATGAATTACTTCTCCTTGAGTGGGTGCAGAGGTTATTTATAGAACTTTGTGTAAGACTCTAGATCTGGTCCTCTATCAGGCCAACAACTTCGCGCCAACTCCTCTTTGCTGATAGTATAAGATTCTAAATCTCTAATGAGGCTTCAATTTCATTGCGAAGCAATATAGTCCCTTATGAGTGATCAAGTCGTTAGATAGCATTTCTTTGCCCCTCAAGACTCAGTCAAAGGTGGTTCCTTAGGTGGTTTATGAATTGTAAAAAGGAGATTGGAGTCCCTATCACAACAGGGAGACTTCTGGTGCCTCAGGAAACTCTGTTGGTGCACACCACACATTGGTGGCAGACCCTCCTCCTAAGCCAGGTTCTGGACAGATGGGAGAGGACAGCCAGTGCCACCAGCATCAGGTCCAAGTACGATGTGTGTATAGTAAATGGACAGAAGTCAATGTAGTCAGATGTTTAGAGCTGGTCAACATAATTGAGCCAGTCCAAGAAGGCTGGCTTCAACTTTTGCACCACAAGAAAAAGTAGTTTGTCTCACATGGTACTGCGAAGACAAATGCAGGATGGCAACTGAAGTATGGAAACCAAAACTAAATCCGGCTAACTTGGAGATATGGCTTGGTTCCTCCCTTTGTACAGAAATAAAGGACAACCTCTTATATTGGAACAGCTAGTAGGACTCCACATAGGGGTCCTTTCAAACCAAGTGTAGAGGTTATGCCTCGTTAATTATGTCTAACCTTTACGACTATTCAAGCACAATATCTCCCTTTGGCTCATAGTCCAGTTGCAACTCCAGAATAGAGTCGCTATTTTATTGAGACTCTTAGTGAAAGTAGAATTTTTAGGTTTCAATCATAAGTGCGTAGCAGTGATTTTCTTGAACTTATTGAATCCTTCATTCAGCTCAATTGAACTTAGATTTAGTTCAACTCTGATGTGCGCTATCTCACCAGCATTCACAACCCTTTTGTGTTGTGTGACTCAAGTTAGGTTTGGAAGTTTTTGTTATTTTGTAATGGGAGTATGGATATGATCGATCAGGTACTGATTACTCACATCATTGAAATACTCCTTCGAGTAGGATTCAGAAGCTCGTTCTGATTCGGACGGAATAGCATAGAATAATCGATTCATCTAAATGCATTTTAAACATTGCTCCCCAAAGAAATTCTACCATGATACTACCTAGCAGTATATGGTGCAACCCCATCTTCAAAAGTCCTGAATGCGAAACCTCTTGGTGCAGCTACTGTGTGATTAAAGTTCTTCTATTCGTTAGTAGCCCCAGATCAGATTAGGGGAGGTTTCTAGAAGTAGAGACTCGTCAATGACCCTATAGTTCTCTGTCATATGAAGTTGTAAATGTATTGCAATTTCCGGAAAGTTACCGATGTGAAACACTTTTACATAGATAAACTTCTTTGTCTAATTATTTCACTCTTGCTCACATGGTATTTGGGTGCTTTTCGGGACTTGATTGGCTTATGATCACTCATTAAGGGCTGCGTCCTTTCGGACCACCCGAGGATAGATAGATTTATCTTTGATCTCAATCTATTCCATATATGTTAAACTATGCTATAGCCAATAGTACCACTTCAGCTTGGATTCCCGAAATGGCTAGGAGATCGAAGTCTTATAGTGGTGTTAGTGGATAACTTATACACTTCTCAATGAAGGTGATACTTTTCGGTACTCGATGCATTGCTCTCAGGTCAACATTAGGAAGGACCGAGACACACACTTACTGAGTCATTCGATTAGTCAGTCTTATTCTTTGAAGGACACAGGTTGTAGAAACTTCTCATAATGACTACTTACTATGAAAAGAAGGTAGGTCATGTAAGAACTGTCTTCATGTGCCCCATTTCTCTCTAATCGAGATAGCCTATAACTCTTGTTTCTTCGCACGTGCTGATCTCCACTATGTAGATTTCAGACTTCATCTACTAAAGGAAGCGACTTGTTAGCATCAATCCTTACCATTATCAATTCACCATCCCTCGGATATTGAGTGCACTGACATGGCATGATTACCCGGATAGACATGATTTTATGACCGTTTAAAGTAGTGATTATTTGTCTTTAAATATTAGTCCAACATCTCGATTGAAAAGTTATGAACTCCTCATTATGGACTACCCAGTTAGATTCTCGCAATTGAGATATCACAGGCTTAGAAAGCTTTATGAAATCTACAAACTAATGTGAATAATTGTAAAAGAATAACAATTTTTAAAGAAGCTTTGATAGGTAGTATATGATGCAACATCTGTTATCATATTTATGCTCCTAGACCGTACTGGTTAGATATCTTAAGTGTCTGCATTGTACTGATATCGTGACGCGGAACATATATCTAAACAATTTCACACTTTTGGTCCTAACCCAATCTGTGATAAACAAAACGTTTCATATTGATTAGGTGCCAATCTTATTCAAGGTGAGAGAAAGGGCACATGTCATCATTTTCTGTGTGCTTCTCCATACGGTGCATCTTAGTAATGACTTGATCTTGCCTGTGTATTCAGTCTACCCGTAATTATTGTAGCTACTCTTGGTAGACCTCGGACTGCGATGGTTTAATTACCTCGTTTTCTGATACTTCGGTATAATCCGCGAATGATTTAGGCCTGAAGGATATCGCCGCTACTTCACATTTAGAATGCTTTGGATTTATAGGGTAATAGACCTTGCTGCTCTCCTTAGCAAGGTTTATATGCCCAGTATGCTTGATCAAGGTCTGTTGCGTGCCAGTAGATGGGATCTAGATAGACAGTACTCCAAATTATCTAGATAGCAAAATTCTTACGTTGATTCTAGAATTGCGTTTAGTTATGTGCGCAAGCACTGAAGCAAGCGAAATTATTTTTATATCATGGATGACCATCTTCCTATCATGGTTTGCCTTGAACTCTTCGATCTACCAATCTGATGCGCCACCCAGACGCCAATGTTGCATCGGAGAAAAATACCCTAGAACTCCAATATCAGACTTTCGTTATCAATCTCATCTCCGACATGAATCTGAGTATATGTTGGCATAGTCTTAATGGACCCTGTCCACTATGTGGGAGTTCTACTACACGTTACAAAAGGACCAAACCATCAGTCTCCAACTCGCTAGTTCCTTCTTAATTACTTAAGGATACATCACAGAAGTCCAGTGTTCTTACCAAGATTTGAGTCTTTCCGGAATATGATCTAGCTAAGTGCGCACTCCATCCTAGCATGGCTTATTGTATCAGGTTCGTGATATCATAGGCTATGGCATACATGACGCCTCCCTATTGTTAGAACGCATGACTGATAGAGTTCGAGTCTTAGTGCACTCGTTTCCTATATTCTCTCAGGTGTGCTGGGACATCAGTACTTAAGAATAAAGTCATGATTGTAATAAACACATGTCTGAAGGCTGATATTCAACTTCTCTAGTAGTTTTTCATGGAATAAATCTATAGTACTTTCTTATGTCATTCTCTATGTTAAAAGTACCATAAGACATCCTCCATATTTGGTTCCTAATCTCATCTAGACCTTTAATATTCTTAGAAATAAAGGGATGCTCACCTAGGTCTTTCTATGAAAATTCCTTACGACATACCAGTACATGGTTTGGAAACTGTCGTACATTCATAGGAAGTTATCATTTTCTGCCAGCGAAATGAGGTGCTCTCCGGTACAATACGAGTGAAGACAACGCGCTACCATAGTCGTTTGAAGGACACACATTGGTTCCTCTTCATTCTAATTGATTGAACCAAACATTCTCCTGATCACACCATCAATTGAAACATGCAGTGTTTCAGCCTTGGACCTCGCCGGTGGTGCTTAAAGTACCGGATTTATATGGAGACTATTTATGAGCTTTGGCAAACCTCCTCGTTCAGTACCTCCACTATCTGTGGAACCTCAGCAGCTCTGTGCGACTAATAGTATGATTCTCATATCCACTTAAGAACGTCATTTTCACGTCCATTTGCCAGTATTTCCAAAGTTCGAAATAGCTGCAATGACAAGTGCAAATGTGCGAAGTGGCATTTTTGTGCATAGCCATTTGCGAAAATTCATTGATAGTCAATGCAGTTCGCTGTCTGACCTATAACCTTTTTGCCACGTAGTTAGCTTGAATGGGTCTCCAATATTTCCTCTGCACCAACTTTCTTACTTAATCCTTATTACATCTACGGTACCCGTATATACTCTGGTGGATCTTACAAGTGTCCAGACTTGGTTTAAGTGCATCGAGTCATTTTCAAACTGGCTACTCTAGCCATTTCGAGATCGATATGATTCACCTCATTGTAGGTTTTGGGATATCACCATGGATCCATTACCTACAAGGACATATTTTTTTACTTCCTCTAAATATACCTAAGTATCTATCAGGAGGACTGGGAACTCTTTCCGATCTATGAGGTGGAGGAGGTAGTGTTACTTATTAGGCTCATAACTGATTTGGTTCTAATTGGTCCTTTAGTACAGTCTCTTTGTATTCATAGAACTTTCTCATCGAGCTTAATCTACTTTTCAATGCCAGCTATCTTGAATAAACTATTTTTCAATAAAAGTAGCATGTCGACTCACATCAATTGTGATCTTCTAGAATATAGAAATAGTATCCTAATGATTCTTTAGATATCCTATGAATTCGAGCTCTGAAGGACCCTAAATCTAACTTATCCGCTTGTTGTCTTTTGACATAACCCGGAGCAATCCCATAATTTTGAGATGACTCAACTTGATTTCTTACCATGCCATATCTCATACGGTATGGTAGGAATGATTTTAAAGAAACCCTATTCAGTAATATAATTAATTTAACAATGAATGTCCCCAAAAAAATTCAGGAAGGTCTTGAAGCTATTATGGATCGGACCATATCCAATAGAGTCGATTTCTCCATTCCGAAACGTTGAGTTGAGGTTTTCCTAGTGGAGTCCATTGAGAGACTATGCCATTTTTTTGAGAATAGTTCAAAAATTTCTAGCTAGGTATTCACCTCCTCGATCTGATCGAAGAACCTTAAGATGGTTTTCTATTTATTTTTCTACTTCATGTCAAATTTTTGAACTTTTCAAAAGCTTTCAGACTTTGTCTCATAAGATACACATACCAATACTAGATAGATCTCGGTAAAGATAATGAAGTAGACAAAATTGACCTCTAGCGGCACATCAAATAGGCCCACACATCAGTATGTACAAGCAAGAAGATCTGTGGCCCTTTCCATGTCTACAAAAAGAGTTTAGTCATTTTTGCCCAGATGAGATTTCACAATTGGATATGACTCGAAAGTCAATTGGACTCATTAGTCTTTTTTTTTTCAATTTTATCCTTCTTCTGCTATATGACCCATCCAGGTGCCATAGGTACCTATCGTTTGACTTCCCTAGGTCGTTTGGTATTCATGGTTATGCTCACATAGTTAGGAATAGAGTACATCAATATGTAGCTGATAAAGATCTTTAATAAGAAATCTTTAATTTTATTTTTTTATAAAGAATGTTAAAATGGTCCTTGAAAGATAATCACATAGCCTTCTAGTGCTAGCATGAAAAAGAAATCAAATTCCTACTAGCTTGCAGGCACATAATAACATTCTTTAAAAATGTCTAAACCAGAATGATAATCAAAGAGGGTATATTTCCCACTACTACGTAGCAACTCTTGCTCCATCGATGTAGGATTCATTCTCGTCCCTCAGCCTCCTGCTATCCTCAAAATCCTACATGGAAGGCACAAATAGCACTAAACCAGAGTCAAGCATCCAACTGGATGCAGAAGAAATCTAAGGTTAGATCAATAAGAGCATACCTCTAGAAGGACCTTCCTTCTTAGTTCTTCAGGGTGGCCAGGATAGTAGGGATTTCACTTTCAGTTGCCATCCTGTTGCAATGGAAACACTTTTTCTTGATGCAGCCTTCTTCTTCAGCTCTTACTTCTTCTTCTTTCCTCCTTCCATCTTTTGCTTTTTTTAGACTTCTTTTTCTTTCCAAAAGACTTTTTTTGGAAAAGTCCATTCCATAGCAAGCAATTGAGCCTTTAGAATCTTCATAGAAGCTCAGCGTAACCAATATTCATTAATTCGGCCAAGGAATTTTGAAGTTTATGCATGTTGGTATTCATGATGAACTTCCCATATGCATCAGTCAAGGATTGCAGAATTAATATTTTTTAGATCAGTCAACTTCACCCAAGCTTCTCAAGCTCTTTCAAGTTCTTGATCGATAGTGATCTTGACTGACTCCATCAACATTTTAGCCTTAAAAAGTCATTTTCATGACTTGATACTTGGCTGCGGACTTGTTCACAAACATCTCTTGCGGTGAGCCAACATTTGGGATGAGTTGATATCTTCATGTTGGGCTGGAGCTCATCAGACATCGAGCGCCAACATGTAGTATCTGGCCTTATTATCTTGTCTTCCATTTTCAGAGGACTCTCTATTAGCGGATGGAGACTGTAAGGTGGGAGTCCTGGTCCAACATGAGTTAACTTCTCGAAAATCCAAAATAATTTTTTATAGTTCTCAAGCCAATCTTTATATATTCGAGTCATCATGGTTCCAGGATAGTGCTATGGGTTGGACGCGACATTTTTTTTATAGAGAGTCAAGATTTAGTTTAATTATAATTAGACCTTGAAATTTATTTTAGGAATTTTATTTTTTAAAAATTAGCTCCCACTATTTTTTTTGGACCCTTAGACTCCCTCTGTAGAGATGCGAAGAAATCTTCATGGATTATGATTTCTAGTAGGTGGTATGGTCTCACCAACTTGACTCATCAGCTCACTCTAACATAGTTTTTGGTGATCACCTACTAGAAATCATTAATCATGAAGATCTTCGCATCTCTATAGAGGAGTCTAGGGATCCAAGAAAATAGTGAGAGCTAATTTATTTAAAAATAAAACTCCTAAATAAATTACTCAAGTCTTAATTATAATATCAAACTAAAAACTTTGACTCTCTATAGAAAAATGTCGGCGTCCAACCCACTAGCACGTATCCTGGAGACCATAGACTGATCGGATTCAATTATAAGAATTGGCTATGAAACATCAAAATTATTTTGGATTTCGAGAAGTTAACTCATGTGTTGGACCAGGACCCTCCCACCTTACCAGCTCATCCATCCGCTAAATAGAGAGCATCTCTTGAAAAGTGGACGGACAAAGATAATAAGGCCAGATACTACATGTTGGGCTCGATGTCTGATGAGCTTCAGCGCCAACATGAAGATATCAAACTATCCATCAAATGTTGGCTCACCCAGAAGAGATGTTTGATGAACAAAGTCGTGCAGCCAAGTATCAAGTTACTAAATGACTTTTTAAGGCTAAAATGCATGATGGATAGTCAGTCTAAGATCATTATCTGATGATGATCAAGGACTTGAAAGAGCTTGAGAAGCTCGGAGTGAAGTTGGACCTGGATCTATAAAATGATATAATTCTGTAATCCTTGACTGATGCATATGGGCAGTTCATCATGAACTACCATATGCATAAACTTCAAAAGTTTCCTGGCCGAACTTATGAATATGCTGGTTACTGCTGAGCTTTCCCCATGAAAGGTTCTAAAGGCTCAGTGCTTGCTATGGAATGGACTTTTTCCAAGAGAAAGTCTTTTGGAAAGAAGAAGAAGTCTGTGAAAAAGCAGAAGATAGAAGGAGGAAAGAAGAAAAAGATAGAGCTGAAGAAGAAGGCCACTGACAAAGGAAAGTGTTTCCATTGCAACAATGATGGCCACTGAAAGTGAAATTGTCCTACTTACCTAGCCACCCTGAAGAATAAGAAGGAGGTAGGTCCTTCTAGAGGTATGCTCATTATTTAGTCTAACCTTATGATTTCTTCTGCATCTAGTTGGATGCTTGACTCTGGTTCTAGTGCTTATTTGTGCACTTCCATGCAGGATCTTGAGGATAGCAGGAGGCTGAGGGATGATGAGATGCCTACACATCGAAAATGGAGCAAGAGTTGCTACTGTAGCGGTGGAAATATACCCTCTTTGACTATCATCTGGTTTAGACTTACTTTTAAAAGATTGTTATTATGTGCCTGCAGCAAGCAGGAATTTGATTTCTATTTCATGCCTAGCACTAGAAGGCTATGTAATTAGTTTTCTTAAGGACCATTATAACATTCTTTATAAAAGAAATAAAATTTCAAGTGATTTCCTTATTAATAGTCTTTATCAGTTACATATTGATGTATCTGTTTTTAATATTTGAGCAAAATGTGAATGCCATGAAATGACCTAGGGATAGTCCAAACGATAGGTATCTATGGCACCTAAGACTAGGTCATATAGCAGAAGATAGGGTTAATAAATTGAAGAAAATCAGACTATTGAGTCCATTGACTTTTGAGTCATATCCAATTTATGAATCTTGTCTTCGTGGCAAAATGACTAAACTCCCTTTTGTAGGACATGGGCAAAGGGCCATGGATCTTCTTGCCCTAGTACATACTGATGTGTGTGGCCCATTTGATGCCGGCTAGAGGCAATTTTGTCTACTTCATTATCTTTACCGATGATCTATCTAGGTATGGGTATGTGTATCTTATGAGACATAAGTCTGAAGCTTTTAAAAAGTTCAAGGAATTCAGACATGAAGTAGAAAAACAAACTGAAAAATCCATTAAGGTTCTTCGATCAGATCGAGGAGGTGAATACCTTAGTCGAAAATTTCTGGACTATCTCAAAAAAAATGACATAGTCTCTCAATGGACTCCACTTGGAATATCTTAACTCAACAGAATTTCAGAATGGAGGAATCGGACCCTATTAGATATGGTCCGATCCATTATAAGCTTCACAGACCTTTCTGATTATCTTTGGGGACACTCTTTGTTAACTGCAATATATTTACTGAATAGGGTTCCTTCTAAAACCATTCCTACCATATCGTATGAGATATGGCATGGTAAGAAATCAAGTTTGAGTCATCTCAGAATTATGGATTGCTCGGCTTATGTCAAAAGACAACAAGCGGACAAGTTAGACTTCAGGTCCTTTAGAGCTCAATTTATAGGATATCTTAAAGAATCATTAGGATATTATTTCTACATTCCAGAAGATCACAATATGATTGTGAGTCGACATGCCATCTTTCTTAAAAAATAGTTTATCCAAGATGGCGGCATTGAAAAGCAGATTAAGCTCGATGAGAAAGTCTCACAAGAACAACGAGCTAAGGACCAATTAGAACCAAATCAGATTGAGCCAATACAATCACTACCACCTCCATCTCGTAGATCGAAAAGAATTTTTCATCCTCCTGAGAGGTACTTAGGTACCATTTCAGTGGAAATAGAGAAAATATTTCTCGTAGGTAATGGAGTTCATGGTGATGATCCCAAAACCTATAACAAGATGGTATCGGATATCGACTCTGAGAAATGGCTAGAGGCAATAAAGTCAAAAATTAACTCGATGCACTCAAACCAAGTCTGGACCTTGGTAGATCCATAAGAAGGTATAGTACCTATTGGAAGTAAATGGATCTACAAGAGAAAGATTGGTGCAGATGGGAATGTGGAGACATTCAAAGCTAGATTAGTGGCAAAAGATTATAGTCCAAAAACTAATTACATAGCCTTCTAGTGCTAAACATGAAACAAAAATTAAATTTCTACTTACAGGAGACATATAGTAACAATCCCTAAGTACTAAATCTAATCCAGACAGTAGTCGAAGAGGGTAGGTTTCTATGGCCTCAACAACAACTCTTGCTCCATTTTCGATGCATAGAATCATCTCACCATCCCTCAGCCTCCTGCTATCCTTAAGACCCTATATGAAAGTGCACAAATGAGCACTAGAACTAGAGTCAAGCACCCAACTGGATGCAAAAGAAACTGTAAGGTTAGATTCAATAATGAGCATACCTTCAGAAGGACCTATCTCCTTTTATTCTTTAGGATGGCCAGGTATATAGGACAGTTCCACTTTCAGTGGCCGTCTGTGTTATAATAAAAATACTTTTCTTTGTCAGCGGCCTTCTTCTTCAACTCTGCCTTCTTCTTCTTTTCACCTTCCATCTTTTGCCTTTTCATAGATTTCTTCTTCTTTCCAAAAGACTTTCTCTTGGATGAAGTCCATTCCATAGCAAGTACTGAGCCTTTAGAACCTTTCATAGAAAGCTCAGTAGTAACCAACATGTTCATTAATTTGGCTAGAGTACTCTGAAGTTTATGCATATGATAGTTCATGATAAACTGCCCATATGCATCTATCAAGGTTGCAGAATTATGTCATTCTGTAGATCCTGATCTAACTTCACTCTGAGCTTCTCAAGCTCTTTCAAATCCTTGATCATCATCAGATATTGATCTTAGACTGATTGCCCATCATGCATTGTAGCCTTAAAAAGTCATTTAGTGATATGATATTTGGCTGCACAACTCTGTTCACCAAAAAACTGTTGCAGGTGAGCCAACATTTGGCAAGCAGTCTTGATATCTTCATGTTGGTGCTGAAGCTCATCGAACATCGAGCCCAACATGAAGTATCTGATCTTGTTATCTTCATCCATCCATTTGTTAAGAGACGCTCTCTATTTAGTAGATGGATGGATTGGTAAGGTGGGGGGATCTGAAGGAAAATCCTGATTTCCCGAATAGGTTCGTTCAAATCTGATCAGATCAAGAGATTATTTCAAAAATATTTTTCTTTGATCTAAATCAGATCTGAAATATTTCAGATCTGATTATTATTATTTTAATAATTAAAATAAAATAGAGATAAATTAAATTAGATTTAATTTACCTTGATGTAGGATAATCCTATTATCTGTTGATGATCCTGTAAGTAGCAGAAGGTTCTGGATCTAGCCACGCAAGTGCCTAGCCTCTACCAGTATCCACTCGAGCTGGATCTAGAGATCCTCTTCTTCTCTATCATGTCTCCAAAAATTAGATCTGAATCTAATTTGGAGGATCTTCAAAATAGCTTTTGAAGATTAGCAGTTGTCCTTTGCAGCAGTGCGGCCTTCTAGCTTTCTGTCACCTTTCTCTCGCCTAGATTGCACCAACTTAGATCCCAAACTACTTTGGCCGTGGAGAGGAAAGGGACAAGATAGACTTGGCATGGAGGAGGAGGAGAGAGGCAGCCTTGGGGCATGGAAATTCTTTTTGATCTATGAATTACTCCTTGAGTTGGGTGCAGGGTCTTATTTATAGACTATGTGTGATCCAACTCCTCTTCATCCCAACCAATCACAACCCTTTGTGAAATTAGATCTAAATCTGATTAGCGAAAATAGAGTCCCTTGGATTCATTCTTAGATGATGCCTAAGATCAGTCAAAGTTGGTTCTTAGGAGGAGTCTAATCGAAATTTAAAAAGGAGATGGAGTCCCTATCCAACAGGGACTTCTGGGTGCCTCAAACTTGGGTGCACACCACCCTTGGTGTGCGCCCTCCTCCTAGCCAGGTTCTGGCAGGGGGACAAGCCTCCACCAGCTCTCCAATAGGTGTGTGATAGATGGACAGAAGTCAATGTATCAATGGTCAACATTTGACCAGTCAAAGGTCAACTTTTGACCAAAGTCAATGGACGAGAAATGACAGATGACCAAAAATGGCAGGTATTGTTTTACAAAATAAGACAACCCTTTTTTTGACCTAGATAGACTCCAGTCAAACCAAGTGAAGGCCTCTGATCAGCACAAACTCCTTTGGCTCAGTCAGGACAACTATTTATGATAGTAAAAGAAGAATTTTAGGTTCAATCAAGTGCTAGCATGATTTTCTTGAACTTAATTGAATCTCATTCAGATCAATTGAACTAGATTAGTTCAATTGATGATCACCAGATTCAAACCCTTGTTTGTGTGACTCAGTTAGGTTTAGTTTTGTATTGTAATGGGATATGATATGATCTCTATTATCGACATCATTGAAACTCCTTTCGATGGATCAGAACTCTTCTGATTCGAATAGCTAGAATAATCGATCATCTAAATCATTTTAATTGCTCCCAAAATCTACCAATGATACCTAGCAGTATATGGTGGCAACCCATCAAAGCTGAATGCGAACCTCTTGGTGCAGCTACCTGTGTGATTAAGTTCTTCTATCTTGAGCCCCAATCAGATTAGGGTTAAGGTGAACTCGTCAAACCCTAGTTTCTGTCATATGATGTAATCATTCAATTCAAGTCCGATGTGAAAATTTAAATAGAAACTCTTTCTATTATTTCACTCTGCCATGGCTATGGGCTTTCGGACTTGATTCTTATGATCATCATAGGGCTGCTCCTCGACCACCGAGGTAGATAGATTTCATCTTGATGCAATCTAGTTCCTATAATGAACATGCTATAGCCAATATACACTTCAGGATTCCGAATGGCTAGGAGATCAAGTTATAGTGTAGTTAAACTATAACACTCTCAAGGTGAACTATCGATGCACCTCAGGTCAAAGAACCAGACACACCACTACAGCATCGAGTCAGTCATCGATGAGAAGGTAGACTTCCTAATGACTACACGAGGTGGTCACGCTCAGTGCCCTCATTCTCTAACGAGTACCTATACTCTTGCTTCGGTGTCTCCACACTGTAGACTCAAGACTCATCTACTAAAGAGAAGCGACTGTACATCAACCTTCCAGATCAATCACCATCCTCGTGATGATCCTATGGTCGGATGCATTTTATGAGTTAATAATGATTATTTGTCTTAAATTTTCAACTCTTGAAAATATGAATCATCATTATCATTAACTCAAAGGATGTATCACAGATACTAAATACACATATGTGATAGAAAATAACCAATTTTATTGATTATAGTCAAAATTATAATTTTGCCGCTAGAAGTGTACTACAAGTGTCCGCCAATTCTGACTTCTAGGGCACATATATCTAACAATCTTCCACTTGTCCTAAAACCAATTGGCTACAAGTCTAAGTCCCATCTTCTCAAGGTGGGCTTCAATTTTTTGTTATCCCAACGGCTTTGTAAGTGGGTCTGCTGCATTATCTACGGAATTGACTCTCTTGACCTCGACGTAACCCTTCTTGAGGTAATCGCGAATGAGGTGGTATCGCCGCTCAATGTGCTTGGATTTCAGGTAAGACCTCGGCTCCCTAGCAAGGGTTATGGCACCATTGTTGTTGCAGTACAGAGGAATGGCATCTGATAGCATTACTCCAATTTCTGTAGCAAACTTCTTGTACTAGAATGCTTTCTTCGCAGCCTCTGATGCAGCGATATATTCTACTTTCATGGTGAAATCTGCTATCATGGTTTGCTTAGAACTCTTCCAACTGATGGCACCACCATTGCACAGAAATAGACTCCCAAATATCGACTTTCGATCATCTACATCGGACATGAAATCTGAGTCTTTGTATCCCTGGACTTGGAGTTCTCCGTTACCAAAGACCAACATCATATCCTTAGTTCTTCTTAAGTACTTAAGGATACATTTCACAGAAGTCCAGTGTTCTTTACCAAGATTTGACTAATATCTACTTGTGACACTCACAGCATGGGCTATATCAGGTCGTGTACATAGCATGGCATACATGAGGCTCCCTATTGTAGAAGCATAAGGGATCTTGCTCATGCATTCTATTTCCTCAGGTGTGCTAGGGCACATCATCTTGAAAAGATGAATACCATGTCTGAAGGGTATTAACCTTCTCTTAGAGTTTTTCATACTAAACCTCTTTAGTACTTTCTCTATGTACATTTTCTATGAAAGTCCTAGCATCCTATTTGGTTTATCCCTATAGACCTTAATTCTTAGAATAAAGGATGCTTCACCTAGGTCTTTCATGAAAAATTCCTTCGACAACCATATTTTGACTGTCGTCATCATGGAATATCATTTCCAACAATGAGGATGTCATCCACGTACAATACGAGGAAGACAACAGCGCTCCCATAGATCTTTTTGAAGACACATGGTTCCTCTTCATTTTTGATGAACCAAACATTTTGATCACATCATTGAAATGAGTGTTCCAGCTTTGAGATGCTTGCTTAAGTCCATATATGGACATTTGTAGCTTGCAAACCTTGTGATCAGTATCACTATCTGTGAAACCTAGCAGTTGTTCCATATAGATATCTTTCTCAAGATATCCATTTAAGAACGTCATTTTCACGTCCATTTGCCATATTTCAAAGTCGAAATAGGCTGCAATGACAAGCAATGTGCGAATGGATTTTAGCATAGCCATTGGGGAAAAGATTTCTTGATAGTCAATGCGTTCGCGTTGACTATAACCTTTTGCCACTAGTCTAGCCTTGAATGTCTCCATATTTCCATCTGCACCAATCTTTCTTATTAAGATCCATTTACACCCAATAGGTACTATACCTTCTGGTGGATCTACCAAGGTCCAGACTTGGTTTGAGTGCATCGAGTCAATTTCTAACTGCATTACCTCTAGCCATTTCTCGGAGTCGATATCTGATATCACCTCATTGTAGGTTTTGGGATTATCACCATGAGCACCATTACCTACAAGGAACATTTTTTTTACTTCCTCTAAAATAATACCTAAGTATCTTTCAGGAGGACGGGAAACTCTTTCCGATCTATGAGGTGGAGGAGGTAGTGTTCTTATTAGCTCAACCTGATTTGGTTCCAATTGGTCCTTAGCTCATTGTATTTATGAGACTTTCTCATCAAGCTTAATCTACTTTTCAATGCCACTATCTTGAATAAACTATTTTTCAATAAAGATGGCATGTCGACTCACAATCACATTGTGATCTTCTAGAATATAGAAATAGTATCCTAATGACTCTTTAGGATATCCTATGAATCGAGCTCTGAAGGACCTAAACTCTAACTTATCCGCTTGTTGTCTTTTGACATGAACCGGACAATCCCAAATTTTGAGATGACTCAGACTTGATTTCTTACCATGCCATATCTCATACGGTATGGTAGGAATGATTTTAAAGAAAACCCTATTCAGTAGATAAATTAAATTTAACAATGAATGTCCCCAAAAAAAATTAGGAAGGTCTATGAAGCTCATCATGGATCGGACCATATCCAATAGAGTCCGATTTCTCCATTCCGAAACCCCGTTGAGTTGAGGTGTTCCTAGTGGAGTCCATTGAGAGACTATGCCATTTTTCTTGAGATAGTCTAAAAATTTCTAGCTAAGGTATTCACCTCCTCGATCTGATCGAAGAACCTTAAGAGGTTTTCTAATTTATTTTTCTACTTCATGTCTAAATTTTTTGAACTTTTCAAAAGCTTCAGACTTGTGTCTCATAAGATACACATACCAATACTTAGATAGATCTTCGGTAAAGATAATGAAGTAGACAAAATTACCTCTAGCCGGCACATCAAATAGGCCGCACACATCAGTATGTACAAGGGCAAGAAGATCTGTGGCCCTTTTCCGATGTCCTACAAAAGAAAGTTTAGTCATTTTGCCTTCAAGATGAGATTCACAAGTTGGATATGACTCGAAAGTCAATGGACTCAATAGCTCTTTTTTTTTCAACTTGTTGATCCTATCTTCTGCTATATGACCCAATCACAGGTGCCATAGGTACCTATCGTTTGACTATCCCTAGGTCGTTTGGTATTCATGTTTTGCTCCATAGTTAGAATAGGTACATCAATATGTAGCTGATAAAGATCTTTAATAAGAAAATCATTTACAATTTTATTTTTTTCATAAAGAATGTTACAATGGTCCTTAAAGAAGGTAATCACATAGCCTTCTAGTGCTAAGCATGAAACAAAAATCAAATTCCTACTAGCTGCAGGCACATAATAACGATCTTTCAAAACTAAGTCTAAACCAAATGATAATCAAAGAGGGTATGTTCCCACTACTACTGTAGCAACTCTTGCTCCAGTACCGATGCATAGGATCATGTCTCCGTCCCTCAGCCTCCTGCTATCCTCAAAATCCTACATGGAAGCGCACAGATGAGCACTAAAACCAGAGTCAAGCACCCAACTGGATGCAGAAGAAATCGTAAGGTTAGACTCAATAACGAGCATACCTCTAGAAGGACCTTCCTTCTTGTTCTTCAGGGTGGCCAGGTAAGTAGGGTAGTTTCACTTTCAGTTGCCATCGCTGTTGCAATGGAAACACTTTTCTTTGATAGCAGCCTTCTTCTTCAGCTCTACCTTCTTCTTCTTTCCTCCTTCCATCTTTTGCTTTTTTGTAGACTTCTTTTTCTTTCCAAAAGACTTTGTTTTGGAAGAAGTCCATTCCATAGCAAGAATTGAGCCTTTAGAATCTTTCATAGAAAGCTCAGCGGTGACCAACATGTTCATTAATTCGGCCAAGGAAACTTTTGAAGTTTATGCATATGGTAAGTTCATGATGAACTGCCCATATGCATCAGTCAAGGATTACAGAATTATATCATTTTATGTAGATCCAGGTCCTAACTTCACTCCGAGCTTCTCAAGCTCTTTCAAGTTCCTTGATCATCATCAGATAAGTGATCTTAGACTGACTATCCATCATGCATTTTAGCCTTAAAAAGTCATTTCAGTGACTTGATACTTGGCTGCACGACTTCTGTTCATCAAACATCTCTTGCTGGGTGAGCCAACATTTGATGAGCATAGTTTGATATCTTCATGTTGGCGCTGAAGCTCATCAGACATCGAGCCCAACATGTAAGTATCTGGCCTTATTATCTTTGTCCTATCCACTTTTCAAGAGATGCTCTCTATTTCAGCGGATGGATGAGCTGGTAAGGTGGGAGGGTCCTGGTCCAACACATGGAGTTAACTTCTCGAAATCCAAAATAATTTTGATGTTTCATAGCCAATTCTTATAATTGAATCCGATCAGTCTATGGTCTCCAGGATACGTGCTAGTGGGTTGGACGCCGACATTTTTCTATAGAGAGTCAAAGTTTTTAGTTTGATATTATAATTAAGACTTGAGTAATTTATTTAGGAGTTTTATTTTTAAATAAATTAGCTCTCACTATTTTCTTGGATCCCTAGACTCCCTCTATAGAGATGCGAAGATCTTCATGATTAATGATTTCTAGTAGGTGGTATGGTCCCACCAACTGACTCATCAGCTCACCTAACAATTATTGGTGATGGGTTAGCCAATGAGTGAATAACTCTTGTTCAATGATTTTCTTATCATGGTGCACCCAAACTTGGTCTCTAATTTATGGATCTCACCGTGCCCAGAATATTGATCCACTCCTTAGTTAAGTTAGACCCACCATTTGCATAGATTGGATTCCTAATTGTGTCTCTCACCATATCTAGAATATTGAGCCCAATCCAACCTCTAGCCCGTAGCATCTAATGCCTAATAGACATGGTTGCATCTTTCTGGTGCAACTGAACCATTGTAACCAGTCGAGAATAATCAACCCCAGAAAGGGCCCGCACATCTACAATGGTGGAAGACCTCTAAGACTTAATCTTTTCTTTTCTTAAGGAGATTTGATTTAGGTCTCATTAAACTAGACTTGACATAATCATAACCATTATGACTAACCTAGTGGCATGGATTAGCTCAAATTATTGACCACCTCAAATCAAAGCTGAGCCAACAAATATGGCCAGGTAAGTAAGACTGGTGGAAGGGATATGCCATTAACTCGACAAGAATGCATTCGAGTCGAGTAGCTCCCAATTAAAAATCAGTCGATCGTATGTGCCAAACTTACCTTAGACACCAAATTATTGAGCCAGAATCAATTGGGTTAGCCTACAATCCAGACTCTAACCACTGAGCCTAATTAGATCTTAGCTTGATCGATCACTCACGTGACTCGATCTTGACCCAGACTTAATCCTATTAGGCTGGTCAATTTAAGCATTGTTGATCCCATCTAACCAACTCTTGATTCGGTTTGATCAACCGCTTAGACCTAATTGAGCTACCCAAGCCCGAACCCACTATTATGAATATGTCTTAGATCTAAAATTCTCAATTTTAGATCTAATTATTATTTCATAATCTTAATTCTTAATTAAGTAGGGTTTATAAATAAAATATGCATAATAAATCCTAGGGTTTCAAGATCTAGAATTTTGCAGAAAGTAAGTTTTGGATTTCTGATTAAGGATGAATGCGCAGCACCCTTACACGTCATAAGAACACCCCATCAGATGGGAGGAGAGGGCCTTTAAATTCTTCTTCGTTCTTATGATCGGACGGCTAAGAGGAATGCCTTAATCAAGGAACATGTAATACTACAAAATAGTTTTAGATCTATATCATATATCTCATATACAAATTAGATCTAATCATGGCATATTTTGCATACATCTCATGTATCGAATCATGCATGTTTTTAGATCTAAATTATCTCATAATAATCTAAAAAATTAGATTTAAATTGATCTTATCAAAATAAACTCTAATCTAGACAACTATGTAGAACTATTCTACAACTAGTCTAGACATGCATCAATCATATCTCATATGATGTTTAAAATTAAATAATTTTTATTTACTATTTTTTAGATATTATTATAATAATTAGAATATCAAAAAATAGTAAATAAATAGATTAAAAATATGATTTAATAAAATTAAATTATAAACATGCAAGACTATTCTATAGAACTATTCTATTTTAAAACTAGTCATGCATATTTTCTAATCTTAGATCCAAATCATTTAATTTTAATTTTTTTTGATTTCAAATCTGATCACATCTCATGTGACATCTGAAATCATATATTTTTTGATTAGAATAAGTTTAAAATCAAATCTAAATATTTTAGAACCTTGGCTCTGATACCAGTTGAAGGAAAATCCTGATTTTTCGGACTAGGTTCGTTCCGATCTAATCGAATCAAGAGATATATTTTAAAATTTTTTTTCTTTGATCCAAATCAGATCTAAAATATTTTAGATCTAATTATTATTATTTTAAAAATTAAAATAAAATAGAGATAAATTAGATTAGATTTAATTTATCTTGATGTAGGGTAATCCTATTACCCGTTGATGATCCTATAAGCAGCGGAAGGTTCTAGATTTAGCCACGCAAGTGTCTGGCCTCTACCGATATCCACTCAGGTTGGATCTAGAGATCCTCTTCTTCTCTATCATGTCTTCAAAAATTAGATATGAATCTAATTTGGAGGATCTTCAAAATAGCTTTTGAAGATTAGCAGTTGTCCTTTGCAGCAGCGCAGCCTTCTAGCTTTCTGTCGCCTTTCTCTCACCTAGATTGCACCAACTTAGATCCCAAACTACTTTGGGCATGGAGAGGAGAGGGACAAGATGGACTTGGCATGGAGGAGGAGGAGAGAGGTAGCCTTGGGGCATGGGAAATTTTTTTTGATCTATGAATTACTCCTTGAGTTGGGTGCAGGGTCTTATTTATAGACTGTGTGATCCAATTCCTCTTCATCCCAACCAATCACAACCCTTTGTGAAATCAGATCTAAATCTGATTGGTGGAAATAGAGTCCCTTGGATTCATCCTTAGATGGCATCTAAGATCAGTCAAAGTTGGTTCTTAGAAGGAGTCTAATCGGAATCCAAAAAGGAGATAAAGTCTCTATCCAACAGGGACTCCTGGGTGCCTCAAACTTGGGCGCACGCCAAGGGAGATGGAGTCCCTATCCAACAGGAACTCCTGGGTGCCTCAAACTTGGGCGCACACCACCCTTGTCGTGCGCCCTCCTCTTTGTCAGATTCTGGTAGGAGGACAAGCCCCCACCAGCTCTCCAATAGGTGTGTGATACATGGACAGAAGTCAAAGTGTCAATGGTCAACATTTGACCAGTCAAAGGTCAACTTTTGACCAAAGTCAAAGGATGAGAAATGGCAGGTGATAAAAAATGACAGATATTATCTTACAAAATAAGAAAATCCTTTTCTGACCTGGACAGGCTCCAGTCAGACCAAGTGAAGGCCTCTGATCGAGCACAAACTCCTTTGGCTCAGTCAGGACAACTATTTAAGATAGTAAAAGAAAAATGTTAGGTTCAATTGAGTGCTAGCACGATTTCCTTGAACCTAATTGAATCTCATTCAGATCAATTAAACTAGATCAGTTCAATTGATGATCACCAGATTCAAACCCTTGTTTGTGTGATTCAGTTAGGTTCAATTATTTATGATAATAGGATATGTCATGATCTCTATCATCGACATCATCGAAACTCCTTTCGATGGATCAGAACTCTTCTGATTCGAACAGCTAGAATGATCGATCATCTAAATAATTCTAATTGCTCCCAAAATCCATCAGTAACATCTAGCAGTATATGGTGGCAACCCATCAGAGCTGAATGCAAACCTCTTGGTGTAGCTACCTGTGTGATTAAGTTCTTCTATCTTGAGCCCTGATCAGATTAGGGTTAAGGTGAACTCATCAAACCCTAGTTTCTGTCATATGATGTAATCATTTGATTCAAGTCCGATGTAAAAATCTAAATAGAAACTCTTTCTATTATTTTACTCTACCATGGCCATGGGCTTCTGGACTTGATTCTCATGATCATCATAGGGCTGCTCCTCTACCACCAAGGTAGATAGATTCCATCTTGATGCAATCCAGTTCCTACAATAAACATGCTATAGCCAATATACACCTCAGGGTTTCGAATGGCTAGAAGATCGAGTTATGGTGTAGTCAAACTATAACACCCTTAAGGTGAACTATCGATGCACCTTAGGTCAAAGAACCAGACACACCACTATAGCATCGAGTCAGTCATCGATGAGAAGGTAGACTTCCTAATGACTACTCAAGGTGGTCACGCTCAGTGCCCTCATTCTCTAATGAGTACCTGTACTCTCGCTCCGGTGTCTCCACACCATAGACTCAAGACTCATCTACTAAAGAGAAGCGATTGTACACCAACCTTTCGGATCAATCACCATCCTCGTGATGATGATCGGAAGCATTTTATGAGTTAATAATGATTATTCATGTCTTAAATTTTTAACTCTTGAAAATATGAATCATCATTACCATTAACTCAAAGGATGTATCACAGACACTAAATACACATATGTGATAGAAAATAATCCATTTTATTGATTATAATCAAAATTATAATTTTGCCCCTAGAAGTGTATTACATGTGTCAGCCAATTCTGGCTTCTAGGGCCCATATATCTAACAGGATTCTGGTCCAATACATGAGTTAACTTCTCAGAACCCAAAATGATTTGAAGTTTCAGAGTCAATCCTTGTAATTGGGTTCGGTCAGTCTATGGGTGTCAAGAATATGGGCCAGTGGGTTGGATGCAGACATTTTTTTTCTGTAGAAAGTCAAAGTTTCTAATTAGATTTTATAATTAAGACTTGACCAATTTGTTTAAGAGTTTGATTTTTAAATAAATTAGCTTCCACTATTTTCTCGGATCCCTACATTCTCTTTATAAAGATGCAAAAATCTTCATGATTAATGATTTTTAGTGGATGGTGCAGTCCCATCAACTGACTCATCACCTTACCTAATAGTTATTGATGATGGATTAGCCGATGAGTGAACAACTCTTGTCCAATGATTCTCTAATCATGGTGCACCCATGCTTGGTCTTTAATTCATGAATCTCACCATGTCCGAAATATGGATTCACTTCTTAGTTAAGTCAGACCCACCATTTGTATAGATTGGATTCCTAATTGGTTCTCTCACCGTATTCGAAATATTGAGCCCAATCCATCCTTCAGTCCATAGAATTCAATGCCTAATAGACATAGTTGTATCTTTTCGATGCAACTGAACCACTATGACTAGCCGAGAATAATCAACTCAGGAAGGGCCCGCACATCTACAATGGTGGAAGATCTTAGAATTAATATTTTCTTAGGGAGATGTGATTTAGGTATCTTTAAATTTGACTTGATATAGTCATAACCATTATGACTAACCTAGTGGCATGGGTTAGCTCAGATTATTAACCACCTCAGATCAAGACTGAGCTGACAAATATGGCCAGGTAAGTGAGACCGGTGGAAGGGATATGCCACTAACTCAACAAGAATGCATTCAAATCGAGTAGCTCCCAATTAAAAATCAGTCGATCGTATCTGCCAAACTTACCTTAGACACCAAATTGTTGGACCAAAACCAATCAGGTTAGCCTACAAACCAGACTCTAACCATTAAGCCTAATTAGATCTTAACTTGATCAATCACTCATGTGACTCGATCTTAACCCAGACTTAATTCTATTAGGCTGGTCAATTTAAGCACTCTTGATCCCATCTAACCGACTCTTGATTCGGTTTGATCAACCGCTAGACCTAATTGAGCTACCCAAGCCCAAACCCAATTTTATGAATATGTCTTAGATCTAAAAATTTTCAACTTTAGATCTAATATATTTTATAATCTTAATTCTTAATTAAGTTTAGGATTCAGAAATAAATATGTAAATAAAATCTTAGGATTTTAGGATCTAGGATTTTGCAGAAAATAAATTTTTGATTTCTGATTAAGGATAAATGTGTAGCACCCCAACACATCATAAGAACACCCCATCGAATGGAAGGAGAGGGCCTTTAAATTCTTCTTTGTTCTTATGATCGAATGGCCAAAAGGAACGCCTTAATCAGAAATATGATGAATCTACAAAACTAGTTAGATCTACGTATATATCACATATATAAAATTGATCTAACTTAAAAATATGTTTTGCATACATCTCATGTATCATATCATGCATGATATCAGATCTAAATTATTTCATAAACATCTAAAAAATAAAAATTTATATTTGATCATATCAAATTAAATTTATTCTAGACAACTTTGTAGAACTATTCTGTAACTAGTCTAAACATGCATCTATCATATCTCATATGAACAAAATTAAATAAATTTATTTTCTATTTTTTTAGATATAATTATCATATTTATAATATAAAAAAATAGTAAATAAATAGATCTAAAATCATAGTTAATTAGATTAAAACTATGATCATCCTAGACTACACATAGAATAATTCTAATCCTAGTCTAGTCATGCATTTCATACATCTTAGATCTAGATTATTTAATTTTTTTAATTTTTAATTTTAGATCTAATCACATTTAATGTGATATCTAAAATCATCTAATTATTAGATCAAAATTATATTATAATTAGATCTAAATATTTCTGAAATCTGGCTCTGATACCAGTTGAAGGAAAAAATTATGTTTCTTGGATCAGGTTCGTTCAGATCTGATCAAGAGGGATATTTCAAAAAAAAAATTTTAGATCTAAATTAGATCTGAGACTTTTCAAATCTAATTTTATTGATCTAATAAAATTAAATTAAATTAAATTAAATTAAATTATATCTTATTATGGGTAATCCTATTACCGTATGATGATTCGAAGGTTTTGGATGTAGCCACGCAAGCGCCTGGCCTCTACCAATATCCATTCGAGCAGAATCTAGAGATCTTCTTCTTCTCAATTTGTATTCTAAGGATCAGATCTGGATCTAATCTTAAAGATCTTTAAAATGCCTTTTGAAGATTGGGTGTTGTCTCTTACAGCAGTGCTACCTTCTTGCTTTCTTGTCGCCTTTCTCTTGCTTGAATTGCACCAAACTAAAGCCCAAAACCTTTTGGACATGGAGTGGAGAGAGAAAATCTAGAGGTGTGGAGAAGGAGAGAGAGGGTCTATGTGGCATGGATAAAGGGCAGAAGCTCATAATCTTGGGCGTAGATAGGGTTTATATAGACCCTGCTGCGCCATGCAGTGCCACATCATCCCGACCAATCATGGCTCTTCATGCAATCATATCTAAATCTGATTAGTGGGATGATATCATCTGATCTAATTAGATTAAAGTTCCTCATAAACCTTCTTAGGTGGCACCAAAGACTGGTTAAAGAACAGTCTTTGACACCACCTAAGTAGAGAGGATGAAGCAACTGGAGTCCCATCCGTATGGGACTCCAATTTTTATCCTTTTTGGGCGCATGCCTAGGGAGGTGTGCACCCCCTCCCTTTCCTTCTTTTAGTAGGGGGACAAAGCTTCATCTACTCTTCTATGGGTGCATGACACATGGGCAGATGTCTAAGTATCAAAGGTCAATGTTTGACCAATGTCAAAGGACAAGATTTAGTAGATGACGAAAAATGATAGGTGTTGTCTCAAATTTATCTTATAAATTAAGACTATCCTTTTCTGATCTGGACAAGCTCTAGTCAGACCAAGTAATAGTTTCTAAGTTAGCCCAAACACATTTGGCTCAGTCGAGATAATTTTTAATGATTATTGAAGAAGAATATCAGGCTCAATCATGTGCTAGCATGATTTTCTTGAACCTAATTGAATCTTATTCAAATCAATTAAACTGGGATAGTCTAATTGATGATATCCAAATCCAAACCCTTATTTGTATGATCTAGTTAGGTTCAGTTCCATATGGTAATGGGATATGTCATGATCTCTATCATTGTTATCATTGAAACAACTTTCGATGGATCAAAACTTTTCTGATTCAGACAACTAGTCTGATCGATCATCCAAATCATTCTAATTGCTCTCAAAATCCACCAGTGATACCTAGCAGCTTATGATGGCAACCCATTAGAACTGAAGATGAACCTCTCGGTGTAGTTACTTGTGTGATTAAGTTCCTCCATCTTGAGCTTCGATCGGATTAGGATTAAGGTGATCTCGTCAAACCCTAATTCCCGTCATATGAATTAATCATTCAATTCAAGTCCGATGTGAAAATTCTAATAGAAACTCTTTCTACCATTTCACTCTACCATGGCCATGGGCTTATGGACTTGATTCTCATGATCATCATAGGGCTGCTCATCATCTACCAAGGTAGATAGATCTCCTATTGGTGCAATCCAATTCCTACAATGAACATGCTATATAGCCAGCATACACCTCAGGATTTTGAATGGTTAGGAGACTAAGTTATGTTGTAGTCAAACTATAACAACCTCAAGGTGAACTGCTGATGCACCTCAGGTCAAAGAACTAGACACACCACTACAGCTTTGAGCCAGTCATTGACGAGAAGGTAGACTTTCTATCGAGGTGGTCATGCTCAGTGCTCTCGTTCTCTAACGAGTACCTATACTCTCGCTCTGGTGTCTCTACACCGTAGACTTAAGACTCATCTATCCTAAAAAAAAGCGATCGTACACCAACCTTCTGGATCATTCACCATCCTCATGATGATCTTACGGTCGAGAGCATTTTATGAGTTAATAATAAATATTCATGTCTTAAATTTTCAACTCTTGAAAATATAAACTATCATTACCATTAACTCAAGGGATGTATCACGGACACTTTCAAATGCACACTATGATAGAAAATAACCCATTTTATTATTTATTATCAAAATTATAATTTTGCGTTTAGATGTGTATTACAAGTGTTAGCCAATTCTGACTTCTAGGGCACACATATCTAACAGTTGAAGGATGAGGAAGCCATAGGAGAGTGGTAGGTGGGTGGGTCTAATAAAACCATAGTTGATGGAGGGCCGAATGAAGTTCGACCATACTCACGGACTCCCCCCGGGTGCAAGCAAACCCAAACTCCTCCTCAAGCTCGTCGTCAAAGAAGCTCCGACAAAAAGGCACGAAGAAGTTCTCCCCCTAGAAGGTTTCATAACTATGCCCTCCTCAATGCTCCAAAATATAAGTATTGATGGAGATCAAGGAGCAACTATCGAGGCATGAAAGGATGCACACTCACCCTAGCAAGCGCAATCCTAGTAAATACTGCCTCTACCATCTGTTGGTAATATGCGCTCTTCCCACATGGATCGGCATGGCCACTGGTGATTAGCCAAGCAACAAGAAAGTACTTATTAGAGATTTATGCGGAGCCACGATCAAACAAATCAAGGAATAGAGAAGAAGAGAATAAAAGATTTTCAAGAGAAAAGAGCTTTTATTCAGTATATTTCAGTACTATCACAATCTTGACCTGTTTTCAGTATATATACTTTACAAAGGGTTAAGTCCAAGCTCATAGAAAAACTCTC
The DNA here is from genome assembly GCA_006176705.1 of Cocos nucifera. Taxonomy (NCBI): domain Eukaryota; kingdom Viridiplantae; phylum Streptophyta; class Magnoliopsida; order Arecales; family Arecaceae; genus Cocos; species Cocos nucifera. The sequence goes on along the minus strand of QRFJ01002010.1, from coordinate 3,508 downwards.
CAAATCCAAACAACCCACGTACATAAAATAATAACCCAGACTGAGCCGGCCTAGTTGCGTACCATGCCAACAGCTCAAAAATACTACTTTCTATCTAGATTTTTCTTTGAGATCTAGTCGACCCAGTCTTAGACTGAGCCAACCCAGTTTCCAACTGAGCCGACTCAGTCTCAGTGTGAGCCGGCCCAGTTTTTGAGCTTTGCTATTGAGACTGATTCTTCTTCCGACTCACTCCTATCTTCCCATGACCTATCTTCTCATGTTTTCAAGACTTGGGAGTGTCACTTCTGAGCTCATATCCTCCACCTTGGTGCTTCTAAGTCCTTGTAAACTCATCTCTTCTCAACAAACCCATCCGTGCCACACATCTCTGAAAGCTGTCTTTGGGGAGTACCTTCGTGAGTGCATCAGATAGATTCTCCTTGGTATGGACCTTCATCAATTCCACTTCACCTTCCTCCATCAGCTCTCTGATCCTATGGTACGTCACGTCTATATGCTTTGTACGTGCATGATAGATTGGATTCTATGCTAGCAATAGAGCACTCTGACTATCACTGAATAGTGTAACCTTGCTCTACTCCACCCCCAACTCATCAATCAACCTCCTAAGCCAAAGGGCTTCCTTTACAGCCTCCGTTATCCTAATGTACTCGGCCTCTATGGTAGACAAGGCCATGATTGGCTGAAGGATTGATCTCCAAGACACCGATCCACCATATATATAGAAGAGGTATCCAGTAGTAGACCTCCTTGTATCAAGATCACCAGCATAATTTGCATCAACAAATCCTTCCAGAGGACCTAAACCTTCACACATCTTCATAGATTGTTCTCCAAATCCTCTCGGCTGCCCACCAAACATCAAACCATTGTTCCATGCAAATATCTCAATATCCATTTCAATGCTTTTCAGTGTTCCTTCCCAAGGTTAGCCATGTATCTACTAACCGTGCTCACTGCATGTGCTATATTTGGTCTATAGCACACTATAGTGTACATCACACTGCCTATAGCATTTGCATAAGGGACTTCTTCCATGTACTCTCTCTCCTCTTCTGATTGGGGGCACTGTAACTTGGAGAGAGACATATGGCTCGGCAATAGCGTCTCTATAGGTTTGGCCTTCTCCATCCCAAACCTCTTTAGAACCTTCTGGACATACTTTCCTTGTGATAAATGGAGCATTTCTTTGCACCTATCTCTACAAATCTTCATTCTAAGGATTTTCTCAGCTGGACCCAAATCTTTCATCTCAAATTCAGATGATAATATCCTTTTCAACCTTTTCACAGCATCCATGCTTCTACTGGCTATGAGGATATCATCTACATATAATAACAGGTACAAGGCATCCTCCTCATCTACATCCTTGACGTAGATACAATAATCATATTCATATCTGCTAAAACCCAGGCTCAAAACAAAACTATCAAACCTTCGATACCACTGACGAGGGGATTGTTTCAAGCCATACAAAGACTTCCTTAGTAAATACACCTTTTCTTTCTATCCCATCTTCGTGAAACCATCTGGCTGCTTCACATAGATTTTTTCCTCCAAAATTTCATGAAGGAAGGCTGTCTTCACGTCCATCTATTCCAATTCCATCTTATGTTGTGCCACCAGTGACAACAAAACTCGAATAGATGTATGACGCACCATAGGAAAGAAAATTTTTGTATAGTCAATCCCTTCCTTTTGTGAGTATCTCTTTGCTACCAACCTTGCTTTGAATCTGACTCCACCTTGTTTTGAAGGTGCTTCTTTCTTTGTGAACACCCACTTTGAGCCAATAGGTCGAGCATCCTCTGGAAGATCCACCAACTGTCATGTCCATCTCCTCCATCATGGCCTGCATCCATGAATCATGATCCTCACTCTCCATGGTCTCTGCATAACTCTCTAGATCTCCATTAGCAGTGATGAGTGCATAGGAGATAACCTCATTAATGCCATATCTGATTGATCTCCTAATAGTACGCTGGGGCTTGTGCAAAGCCACTTCCACTAGTAGATCTTTGCCTAATGTCTGTGACTGCTCCTGCACATCTGTCTGAACTATCGGCCCTCCATGCTGATTTTCAATTTAAGATAATACTTTTTGCCTAGCACCACCTCAATAGGAACACTCCTATAAGTGGATGTAACCTGCATGCCGTCATTTTCTGACTGACCACCGCTGTTTACCTCTATTTTTCTAGTTTCATCTATCCCAAACCTCTTCAAAATGCTCTTCTCATCAAAGATAACGCCCCTGCTCACTGACTTCTATGCCTGAGAGTCCCACAGCAAGTATCCTTTAACTCCTTGCGGATATCCTATGAATATCATCTTTTGAGATTTCGGATCCAATTTGCTCCCCTCGATTGCCTCCACATGTGCATAGGCTGTGCAATCGAAGACTTTCAGGTGACCAAGCTCCACCTTCTTCCCACTCTAGACTTCCTCTGGAATGCCTCCATTCAGCTTATAATGAGGAGACCAGTTCATAAGAAAATAAGAAAAAGTTAGAGCATCACCCCAAAAAGACTTTAGGAGTGATGTCTATAGCCTCAAACTCTGTGCCTTCTCGATCAGTGTTCGATTCATCCTCTCCATGATGCCATTTTGCTGGAGAGTCATCCTCATCGTGTAATGGTGTTTGATGCCATTTTCTTCACAGTACCTCCTGAACTCCAGGCTAGTATACTCCCCTGCATTGTCCGACCTCAGACATTTCACCTATTTTCCTGACTCCTCTACTTTAGCTCTCCAGGCTCTGAACTGAGCAAACACCTCTGATTTTTCTCTAATCAGATAAACCCACACTTTCCTTGAGAAATCATCAATGAAAGTGATAAAGTATTTTGCCCACCTTTAGCTAATATAGAAGTTGATCCCCGCACATCCGAGTGCACTAAATCTAGCACTCCCTCGCTGTGCTTGGTACTTCTGGCAAACTTCACCCCATGCTATTTTAAAGGGAAATCCTGATTTTCCGGTCCAGGTTCGTTCAGATCTGATCAGATCAAGAGATATATTTCAAAACTTTTTCTCTTGATTCCAATCAGATCTTGATATGTTTCAGATCTGATTCTTATTATTTTAATAAAATAAAATTAAAAAGATAAATTAAATCAAATTTAATTTACCTGATCTGGGTAATCCTATTACCCTGTTGATGATCCTGTTTGCAGCGGAAGGTTCTGGATCTTAGCCACGCAAGCGCCTGGACTCTACTGGTATCCACTCGGATTGGATCTAGAGATCCTCTTCTTCTCTATCACACCTCCAAAAATCAGATCTGAATCTGATCTGGAGGATCTTCAAAACTCTTTTGAAGATGAGCAATCGTCCTTTGTAGCAGCGCAGCCTTCTTATTTTGATCGCCTTTCTTTGATCTGAATCGCACCAACCAAGGTCCAAAACTCCTTTTGGACGTGGAGAGCAAGGGGAGAAGAGACTATGGCATGGAGAAGGAGGGGAGAGGCAGCCTTGGGGTGTGGGGTTTCTCAATTGAATTGCT